>VYZV01023881.1:33794-119242 GCA_013401275.1 Pandion haliaetus
GGGGAGTGATCCCTCCCAGTCCTTGTCTCGACCCATGAGCCTGCCTTTGGATTTTCTCCTCATACCACCATGGCCAGGCGAGGGGGTGGGGGTGTGTGTGAGTGAACGGCTTCGTGGTGCTTTGTTACCGGCTGGGCTGAAACCGAAACCACGACAATGGACTACACCAATACACACATTTTCTGTGAAAACATCCTTTCCAGCTTGTCCAGCCTGTGATGATTAATGAAGATCAATGAATACTTCATTTTACTCATGCACTGGTAAAGGGCTTTTTAACTTAGAGAACCAAAATTTCCATGTTTCAAGGGTTCTGTGTCATAAACAAGACTGGGAGAGACTTCATCTTCCATCCCACAGTGGCATCAAAACGGTTCGTGCTTAGCCATGCTTTTTAACTCTGCATACAGTTTGGTGAACTCTTCTTATTAAGTGCTCTGCATCCTATAAAACAGCTTATTCTGTGGCTTTTGAAAGGTGAAGACCACTGAAAGCTCAAATCAAAAGTTTTGTCCGATGAAGAACCAAATAAACTTTAAGAAGAGACCTCAGGATTTGGCCCAGAGAAAGCTCAAGTAAATCATTCTTCACTGTTACTACTGGCAGTTACTGAGCTTGGTAAACAAGCTGAAGGAGATTTCAGCTAAGGAAACAATATCTGGAAAATAAAAAATGATAGAAATAATAAGTGAACAGCATTACAAGAATTAGGAACTCAGCCTTCTTGATGGATAGATGGTTTTTAAGTTGTTCAAAACCATAAGCATTAGTACTTTGTCAACCATAATATTGTTCTATTTTGTATTTGGTGATGTTAAAAAATTTATAATAACTGAATTGAGGCTTGTGCCTTCATAGGAGTGTATCGTGGTTTAACCCCAGCCAGCAACTAAGCACCACGCAGCCGCTCGCTCACTCCCCCCAACCCAGTGGGATGGGGGAGAGAATCGGGAAAAAAAAAGTAAAACTTGTGGGTTAAGAACAGTTTAACAGAACAGAAAGGAAGAAACTAGTAATGATAATAATAACAGTAATAAAATGACTATAATAATAATAATAAAAGAACAGGAATATACAAAGCAAGTGATGCAAAAGGCAGTTGCTCACCACTCGCTGACCGATGCCCAGTTAGTTCCCGAGCAGTGATTGGACCCCCAGCCAACTCCCCCCAGTTTATATACTGGGCATGGCGTCACATGATCTGGAACACCCCGTTGGCCAGTTGGGGTCAGCTGTCCCGGCTGTGTCCCCTCCCAACTCCTTGTGCCCCTCCAGCCTTCTTGCTGGCTGGGCAGGAGAAGGTGAAAAATCCTTGACTTAGTCTAAACGCTGCTAGCAATGACTGAAAACATCAGTGTGTTATCAACATTCTTCTCATCCTAAATCCAAAACATAACACTATACCAGCCACTAAAAAGAAAATTAACGTCATCCCAGCCAAAACGAGGACAAAGTGTGTTCAAACTCACTGGATTTCTACATCTAAAGGCTGGAGGAGCATGAAGGACACCTAAGCCATTTCCATGTTTGATACTGTGTACATTAGCTAAACATGCATACAAAATATAACAAAAGTGAAGAAACTATGTAAAGAAAATTCTTCTTGCCTTAGGCACTGTGTAATTTGCCTTACAAAACAGAGGAAGGACCAAGTTTTCTAATGGGAATGTCTCGCATCAAGCCCTTATATAAGCGATGTGTTTGTTTCATCCATTGGTTCCTGGCACATCTACTGATTTGACCTGCTGCTTCTCTCTCAGGGGCTAACAATTTGTAGGAGCAATATTCAAAACAGTACCTGGGCAGCAGCTGACCTGCATGCTTTATAGATGTCAGCAAAGCAGAAGAAATATAATTTCCATAGAGTGCAAGAGCTCTCGATCCCCAGGTGTAAGAAATCAGGAAAGGAATCCAAGAGACCGGCATGGATGAGTCAAGACCTGCTGGTCAAACTAAAGGGCAAGAAGGAAATGCACAGGTAGTGGAAGCAGGGACAGGGATCCTGGGAAGAGTTACAGGGACACTGCCTGGTTGTGTAGGGATGGGGTCAGGAAGGCCAAGGTGCCAGGCAAGGGACACAAAGAATAATAGGAAGGGCTTCTATAGGTGTGTCAGCCCGAAAAGGAAGGTCAAAGGCAGTGTACCCCCCTGTGATGAACACGACTGGCAAACTGGTAACAACGGACGAGGAGAAGGCTGAGGTACTCAACAACTTTTTTTGCCTTAGTCTTTACTGGCAACCTCTCTTCCCACACCTCTCAAGCGCATGGATGGCAAAATGGGAACTGGGGGAGCAAAGCCCCTCCCACTGTAAGCGAAGATGAGGTTTGAGACCACCTGAGGAACATGAACATATATAAGTCTATGGGACCTGACGAGATGCATCCCAGAGTCCTGAGGGAATTGACTGATGTAGTTACCAAGCCACTCTCCGTGATATTTGAAAAGTCACGGCAGTCAGGTGAAGTCCCCAGTGACTGGAAAGAGGGAAACATTGCACTCATTTTTAAAAAGGGTAGAAGGGAGGACCCTGGGAACTACCAACCTCAGCCTCTCCTCTGTGCCTGGGAAGATCATGGAACAGATCCTCCTAGAAGCTATGCTAAGGCACATGGAGGACAGGGAGGTGATTCCAGACAGTCAGCATGGCTTCACCAAGGGCAAGTTCTCCCTCACCAACCTAGTGGCCTTCTGTGATGGAGTGACTACATCAGTGGACAAGGGAAGATCTACGGATGTCATCTACCTGGACTTCTGTAAGGCCTTTGACACGGTCCCCCACAACATCTTTCTCTTAAAATTGGAGAGATACGGATTTGATGGGTGGACTATTTGCTGGCTAAGGAATTAGTCGCATCTGGAGAGTAGTGGTCAGCAGCTCAATGTCTGGATGGAGATCAGTGATGAGTGGTGTCCCTCAGAGGTCCGTATTGGGATGAATACTGTTTAATATCTTCATCAGTGACAGGGACAGTGGGATCACGTGCACCCTCAGCAAGTTTGCCTATGACTCCAAGTGGAGTGGTGTGGTTGACACACCTGAGGGACAGGATGCCATCCAGAGGGACCTGGGCAAGTTCAAGAAGCAGGCCCATGTGAATCTCATGAGGCTCAACAAGGCCAAGTGCAAGGTCCTGCACCTGCATCGGGCCAATCCCCCAGTATCAATACAGGCTTGAAGGACTTGGGGGNAAACGGTCAGAGGGCTGGAGCACCTCTCCTGTGAGGACAGGCTGGGAGAGTTGGGGTTGTTCAGCCTGGAGAAGAGAAGGCTCCGGGGAGACCTTACAGCAGCCTTCCAGTACCCAAAGGGGGCTTACAAGAAAGATGGGACAGACTTTTTAGCAGGGCCTGTTGCAATGGGACAAGGGGTAATGGTTTTAAACTAAAAGAGGGCAGATTCAGACTAGATGAAAGGAAGAAATTTTTTACGCTGAGGGTGGTGAAACCCTGGCCCGGGTTGCCCACAGAGGTGGTCGATGGCCCATCCCTGGAAACATTCCAGGTTGGGTTGGACGGGGCTCTGAGCAACCTGATCGAGTTGGAGATGTCCCTGCTCATGGCAGGGAGGGGGTTGGACTAGATGACCTTGGAAGGTCCCTTCCAACCCAAACCATTCTGTGAGTCTATGATAAAAGGTAGTTCAGCTTGACTTTTTAGCTGGAGGAAGAAGCTAATACTGGTGTTAATTACATGCCTTTAAAAATTCAAGTCTTCATTACAGCTATTGTTTCCAATTCAAAATCAGTTACATTTGCTGTCTAGCACAATGCCTAGCTGCAACTCTTAAGCACCAGGAACTGCCTCCATACAAAAGGCTGCAATCAAGGACTTGCCAAAATTAAATAGATGCCCGCATTGACATGCTTATTATAGCTCTTATGATGTAATAAGTGCCAGGTGGATGCATGGACTATGGCAGAATAAAAAATACAGAGCTATCCCAGCTTTATGGGTTTGTATTGTTTTGTAAAAGATACCTAATGCCCTTTCTTTCAGAAGCATTCAGACAACATACTTTCAAAAAAACTTTCTCTAGGATAGAGAGGCAGGGTTAGTTAAGGTTGAAAAGTGTTGTTTTTTCTAGCACAACTTTAGCACATTTTGATGGTAATGCAGGTAAACATCACTGTCCGAAAATGGTAAAGTAGATTGTGGCAATTATCACTGACAATTTTGTTATATTGAGGTATCTGCTGTTAACTTTCAGTGGTCTTTGAAACCTGCAAACAACAGAAAGATGGATATACATGTAGTTCATGTGTGGTTGTATATTGGGTCACTGCCTGAAGATGAACTTGAAAATGTGAGGAGAAAGTAATTTGAAATCAAGCTTAGCGTTGTATCTGGAAGAGGCTTTCTGCACTCAGACAGTACTTTCTCAAGTGGGACAACAAGTGGGCGCGTTTCTCATGGGCAAGCCTCTACCAAGCTCCACGATCCCCTGGGGAGCCAGTGGCAGGGCCCATGTCTCAGGCTGCTGCTCACCCCCCCCTGTCTTTCTCAGGACCCTAAATTCCCTGGCACTAAGGGAATGCAGATAAAAAAAGAACGTAGCTGGCAGAAGTCTCTTCTCTTGCATGAGATCGCTGTTGCACAAAACAATTACCCAGTCATTTTAAGGACCTGGTGGGAATCCTTCAGCTCGGTGCCACGCAGCTCTGCCCCTAATTTTGAACACTTCTTGCCCAGAAAGGAGGAGTGCCCCTCCTTTCTGCTCTCAGCCATGCATTGGCAGGAGATACCCATCTGCCCTCCAGCCCAGCACATCTGGAGACAGCCGTCGGTGGTGTCTGGGCAGGCTTCACCGCAGCCTCAAAGCTGAGGGGTGCAAGAGGAGCCCGAGCGAATCTGGTGAGAGCTGACCCTCACAGGAAGAAGTAGACAGGTGGCTGCACCGAATACGATGCGTCTTTCAGCGTGTTGCACGGGAAGCGTCTGTATGCTGGCTGACACTGGCGGGCACTCAGGAGTGTGCTGGTGAACCTTCACTCCTTGGGCTGAAATGTTAAAAAAACCAAGCCACCCCCAAACCAAACAAACTAAAAAAGCGACTCCCAGTGCTTCAAAGTGCCAAAATACCTGCAGTGATAAGAGCAGGAGGGCTGTGTTCAGGGCAAAGGCTGGGAGTGGGCCTGAGAGCAGAACTCAGAGGAGGGCTAGCTGGGCAAACTACAACAATCAGGGAGTTGCTCAGATAAGCAGGTTCAGAGAAAGTCATAGTACCTGCCTTCCTGGTCCTGGAATGGATGGACAGACCTAGACCTACCTTGTTCACCTGCCTTGTCAAAGCAGACGTGACTGCTGGGCTCCTAAGCCTTTTAACCGTCATTTTCTTTATGATAGCGACAGCAGCATTTCCATAGAGAGTGTGGGCTTCTGCCACATCTGTCCTGGCTTTGCCCATTTTAAACAATGAGAAAGAGCACAGAGGTGTAGTCCAAGGCCATTAGCCCACCATCGCTCTAGCCCTCTTTGGCCTTCCCATGCCTACACTCAGGAACCATCTGAGAAATGATCCTGGAAGAAAAGGCCTGTGCTCAGATCATACAGAAATGCCAATAAACCTTTTTCTCTTTAAAGTTTTGGAGTGGGGAAACCGTGGTAGCGAGTATTTATTGTTAATTTGATATCTCGGAGAAAGTGTTTTCCTCAGCAGCCCCCTTTAACCCCTCCTGCAGCCGTGGCCCAAGCTGTCCCATAGTCTCTGCTCTCAGGGATTCCTCAGAGCATTTCACTGAACTTTAAAGCTCTCTCAGGTCGAGGTCTGTCCATCCATTTGTTCCAGGACCAGGAAAGTGAACAGTAGTCTAGTCCTTATCTTCTCCTTTATATCCTTTCCAAGCCCTGTTGCTGCCTTCCAGTTCATCCTTTTCTACCCCAACTTAACATCTGGAGCAACTTAGTCTAAATGGTTTCTGTGAAAACACGTCTCGTACTTCTCCGGTGTTGGGTAATTCAAGGCTGAGGGGGTCAGTGTTTACATAGAGTGGGTGAGCCTCATTGACAGGGTGGGAGCTTTGGTTTTCACCTGTTTGGGTTGGCCAGGCATCATGTAAGCTCGGAGAGAACTGGGGAGACAGTGGGCAGAAATGGGACTTACAGGGCTGGCATAAGACAGACGGATAGCACCAAGGTCCTAGGCAAGGGCTGGATATTTACGTGGGAATATGGCCCACGTGTGTCCCAGAGTCTGCGTGACCTTCGGTTTTAGACATCAAGTTAGTGCTAGAGATTTATTGGAGATAGATGAGATGGATCACAGAGTGGGATTTATCTGCCTAAATCGCCTTGGACAGCTACTTTAAAGTTGATGGGCCTGGCTATTCACATTTAGATGGCTAAAATTGTATGAATGAAACCATTCCCTGCAGAAACAACCTGGGGAAAGCACTGTGGGAGCGCCAGGTGGTAACGATGGAGGGGATAAAGTGCTTTGGGGTACATTAACTGAACAGAATCTGAGTATGAGCCACTAATGAGAAGCTTCCTTGAAGCGCAGTGCTTAGATGAATCAATTGAGGCAATTTTAGGAAAAATGAGACATATTCATGCAGGTGTGTGTGACTGCCAAAACCTTATCTGGAGTATTGTACGCACTTCTGAGCATCAGTGACTGAGGGAGAGGGAATTCAGACTAGAACAGGTGCAGAGAAGTGATGACGGTAATGAAAAGTGTTTTAGGGAAGAGAGCTTGCTCAGCTTAGAAAAGCAAAGGCTGAAAGAGGTCATGGTTACTCTCCCTGAATGCAAAACAGGTAAAACACCTGGAAGGGAGGGAACCACTTATGCTAAAGAACAATACTGGCATGGGAATGAATGAGTATAAATTGGCTGTGAATAAATGTAGATTGAAGGCTAGGATGGTTTATAACCAGCAGAGCAATAAAGTTTTGGTTCTTTTACAACAATAAGAGAGGACAGAATCCACGTAGTTTTGAGATAGAACCTGGCCAGTTTATAAAAAGGAAGATGTAGGTTGTTTGCCTCTAAGAGCAGATAAGTAGAACTTGATATCACACAGGGAAATTCCATCCAGTCCATTGCGCCTGGGTCAGTCTCTAACCTTTCTACTTGGGCAGACATTGTCAGTGTCAATAACAGATGAAACTAAAGCTAAACTGAAATTGAAATATCAGTGGCTCGCTGTGAGAGGTTGGGTAATTATTTAGAAGATAATATGCCCCTATAGATACCAGAATCAAGTTTCTGCTGGCAGCATTCAGGTATGTAGGCAATGTACAAATCTCATTAGATAAAGACAGCTAGGGTAAGGTTGGGAATAAAAAATAATGCCTTGTAAACAGAGATTGCGTTACAGAGGTGGCAGGACAAACACCATTCAACTAGAGCCTTGAAAGCAAAGGAGTAAGACATTAGGAAAAAAATATTTTCATTTCTACATGGTTCTTAAAACTCAAGATACTCAAGGACTGCAGACTTTCACTCTACTGCAACCAAGATAGCAAAGCACCACACAACTTCTGAGCTCTGAAAGAAAACCTTACCGGTGGCTGATCCCCATGACTGCGATAGGATATATTGGACTAGATGGGCCAAAGTTATCAATTTCTAAATTTCTATGATAGTTATTTCTGAGAACTACTGGCATTTCTATACTGTTTTCACTCCAGTGTATTATTCATGCCCAGGAACAGGGATCTCATTTTAGGATCTCTGATGCTGAAATTAGCATTTCTGGTAGTGAAAATCTGCAGAGTGTGATCCTCAAGGATCAAAAAGAATGGTATAGAAAGGGAAGATTATAGCTGTTAACATTAAAACCAACACTCTCCATCTTTATTTTTTGACCCCACAGACTAAAACTACTTAAAACACACGTGTACCACACTCAGCAGCTCTGCAGGCTTAGTACAGGGATGTCTTTTTTTTTTTTTTTCCTGTGAAAAAGGAGTCTTAAAGTCTTTCAGATGAGACGAGTCTCAAAGGTAACCACTTTTTCATCAAGTTCCACATTTTTGGATCTGAATTTCAGCACTGAAGATTCCAGATGCTATAAAAACATTAATGTAGCGCAACATAGTATTAAGGCCATGTCTCACTGATGCAGACTGTACTGGTTTAGTCACCCAGCCTGACAAACTGCTGCCAGTGCCAAGCCAATATATCTTTTTTTCCCCATAATTATACCATTTTTATCCCAGAGTGCGATTTCTCAGACATGCTATTGTTGTCAGGGACATAAGACTCCATTACCACTACCCTGAAAACTCTACCCTGCCCCCACAATGCATTCAAATGGATCTCAGCTTTTACTAAACAGTGGTGGTGTAATCACAGATTGAGCAAAGTGTAGCTGAGCTTAATAGAAGTATCATAGTACAGACATGGTAATTTTCTTATTTAACTCTGAAAAAAAAAATCTCTGAGCAATCGTATTTATTTTTTTTTTAACTGCCAGCATTCCCTCCCAAGACCCAGATGCTGTATCAAAATTGAAAAAGAAGTCTTTGACTGGAGTAGGGTAAGACATATGGGTGTAATGCCAGAAAATAATTAAAAATTAAAACAAACTGGAAAGCTGTACTGCATGTAAACCGTCTTCCAATTACATCAGCAATTGATAAGCAGTAATTTGGATTGATGTTCCTGTTATTTTCAGAGAGGAGTTCAAAGCTCCAGATTTTTTAAGACGTATCATTTTCATTCTATTAAGTCTCACTGTAATTGATGGAAAGGCTCTCACTGATCTAAAACTAGAAGAGCAGCTAGCCTCTTCAGCGGCAAACTGTTATGAAGTTTGATAGCAGCCATGGCTGGCCATGCCCGGTGGTGCGGACAGGCAGCACTTAGCCACGGCAGAAAGGTGCTTGCTCCTCGGGAACTGGCAGAAGCTCCTGACTAGCAGCAGGCTTCTGCTTAGAATCATAGAATCATTTAGGTTGGAAAAGACCTTTAAGATCATCGAGTCCACCCATCAACCGTGCCCACTAAACCATGTCCTGAAGTGCCTTGTCTATGTGCTTTTTGAACACCTCCAGGGATGGTGACTCCACCACTTCCCTGGGCAGCCTGTTCCGATGCCTGACAACCCTTTCAGTCAATAAATTGTTCCTAATACCCAATCTAATCTGCTTGCAGGCTCTTGTCCTCGGGGTTGGGAGGGGGGTGTGTGTGTTCAACCCCCCAGACGCCTGCTGGGAGGGCAACATGGCATCTGGCAGGAAAGGCAGGAAGCTCCTGGCCTGCAGAGGTGACAGGTCCTCATGGAAATGCCAGGTGAGCTGAACAGGCTCTGGGGTTGACTTGACCTGCTGCTCACAAGCGGTGAAGAGCTGGTGGCAGCTCTGGTCACACAGGGCAGCCCTGGCTGCAGCAATCACGAGATGCTGGAGGCTGGGGTCCAGAGGAAAGGCTGGAAGGTGAGCAGAGCACCCTGGGCTTCAGGGTGCAAACAGGCTTGTTCAGGGATTGCCTGGCATGATCCCCTGGGGAGCTGCCGAGAAGGGGAAGGGTGCCCAGGAGAGCTGGCTGGTTTCTAAAGGACAGGAATGAAGCATCTTGTCATGTGGGAAGACTGGGAATATCAGAAGAAGGCCTGCAGGGCTACGCAGGGAGCTTCTCATTGAACTAGCACGCAAGAAGGGAGTGGAGCAGAGGTAGGAACAAGGACAGGCAGTATGAAGCAGCGTTAGGTAGTTGGTGTCAAAGTTGGGAAGGCCAAAGCCCAGCTGGAGCTAAGACTGCTGAGGGGCACTGATGGGAACCAGGCAGGCCCTGTGGGAATGCTGATTTCAAGGTAAGTTCAGGAAAAGCACAGGCCCATCGACAGGTGGAGAAGAAATCCTAGTTACAATAGAGCAAAGAAGGCTGAGGTATTCAATAACTTTTTTTGCCTCAGTCTTCACAATCAAAGGCTGCTCTGGTACTGGCATGATTTGGTATGGAGAGGGGCAGCCCTCACTCAGTGGAAAGGGGTCAAACAAGCTAGAGACTTGAAAAAAGTTGGATGTACTCAAAACCATGGCCTTGGGTAGATTTACCTGAAGATGCTGGAGTTGCTGGCCAGTGTGACTGTGGGATCAGTATATAGGGAAAACATTTTAAAATTAAGCTTTTTTAAATAGCAAAGGAGCTGTGAAGAAGAAAATGGAACATGCATGTGAATAATTTTAGCTGTAGCTAAGCTACGTTAGCTGCACTGGCTGTTATAATGAAAGAAATTCCCACAGCTGAGTGGGCCATGGGATTTGATTTTCATATTTCTTGTCCTACTTTTACGTTTATAAGACATCACATACAGCAGCCTTAATTTTTAAGACCTGGGATTTGGTGTATCCTATCTCTGAAACAAATATGAAGGTCTTACTTTATTTATCACTGAGGGAAGAGGGAAAAATCCAACACCAGGTGAAATGGTACTTTTGGAAGCTGGACTTGATCTGAGCTTTCACAGCTGCCCTGGGTGAGATAAGGTAGTACGCTGGTGAAATATCCATTTGACGTCTGGGGAGGAAATGCTGTGAGGAAGTGAGTTCCTACCGCCAGTGGGCCAAGTCCCAAGGTTTCTGCTTAGTTTTGGCTCAGCCAAATGTTCATTCGATTCAGCTGGCTCTTCAGAACTTAGATCTGCACAAGGACTGCGAGTCATGATCAAACTGTGTCCCCCCCAAAAAAAAAAACCAAACCCAAACCTAATAATTTACAGACCATTCAGTTTGTGAGTTGTCACTTGTGACTTAATTTCCACAGTCTGGCATCTGATCTGCCTAAGACTCCTGTCACACTCAGCCTGGCTCATCTTCCTCTGTGTTCTTTAATACCCAGCTACCAAGCAGCTACTGTCACCTTTCCTCTAGAGGGGCAACTGATTTGGCTGTCTCTTCTCTGCTATTTTCCCAGAATGTGTAGAAATATAATCTCTTGGAGATCAGTGGCTCTCTCAAGTTAAGGTAGATTTAGCCAGAGGGTTCAAAAGTGAAGGTGTGCAGACAGACAACGTGGTCACATAAGCCCCATCTCATTCAGAAACCAAGCTGAATGTATAGTGAATCTAAGAAGGAAGAGAAAAAAGGAAGCTTAAGGCTGGGAGTGAGAGATACAACTGAGTCTCATTTTCCCTTTCATTTGCGTCATTGGGAATTCTGCTAATTGGTTTGAATAGGAACTGAACTGGACCCTAATTCAGCTATGTATATTTCAAAGAAACACATTGAATTTAGGAGGTGAATAGCGAAGTTACAATTTAAAAAGACGCAAAAGGAGACATAAAAGAAGCAATGATGCTTGTTCCTTTTTTAAAATTTTGGTTTGATAATAATATTTGGACATCTATTGACACACTAATAACTGCTTTGAGGAACAAAGGAAAAATGACTGGCTTTGAGGCTAGGTGAGGTTATAAAATATATGTCTTGATACACTGGAAGAAATAGAGAAATAAGAGAAATGTGTTACCAGTTAAGAAACAGTGAAAGGGACTAATTTCAGACTGACTGTATAGCCCCAGCATTACTATTTTCTGTCTTGCTGTGCTTAGGGAATTTACATGTTCTTTAAATGTATGTGCTTTTAACGAAGGACATGAGGAGTGACCAATACCATTAATCTCCTTTTAGATTGCTTGCACAGTTTCTCTTTCTGATTAGTAGAAGAATTCTCTACCCAAAAGGCCCATCTACTTGCAGCCTCTGCATTCATAGTCAAGGATTACTTTCATTTAAGACATTACTTGGATAATTTTCAAAATATGCTCAACATTTTCCTTTCCCATCTCCCATTTCTTCTTTTGCCCATATTCTCCTCTGGCTTGCACTTCACAGAGTTCTATCCAAAAAGGAGAGAGTTTGCCTATCTTCCTGCAGTAGTTCTGAAGATTTAGTCTGGAGATCATGAGATTCAAAATTACCCCTCTTGTGAGCTTCCAGCTGCATTTCCCTTCTCTGAAGCAAGGGACACCCTTTAGTAAAGAGGCTGTCATCACCTCCATAGTCTAGAACTCAGCAATGCAAAAGCAAGTTAAAAAATCTGAACTCTTCTGCTGCTCAGGAGTTGCGCATTGGCTTAAACATCAAAGTTAACAGTCGAAATTACACGCAGGCGGAGAGCACATCCACATGTCCAAATCCAGCTTGAGACACCTCTGCTTCAGAAAAGGGAAAGCCTTCCCTGTCCTGCTTCTTTCCAAGACACGGACTCGTCTGCTTTTAATAAGCTGCCTGTTAATTGCAAGGCAGAGCAGTCACCAGTGGCTCAAGCTTCAGCAGTTTGTTGCTGCTCTTTTTCTACTTCCCAGTTTCAGAAGAGATCACCGCATTGGGTTTGAACTTCCCTTCCAGCAGATGGTTGTCTCAGTTTCCCAATAAGCGACTCCAGCCTTGTCAGGCCTGATAACACTTTCTCTTCCTAAAGGCACTTGCGCAGAAAAGCCTCTGGCCTCTGCGGTTCCTTTCTGGGGCCGTCGCAGCCTCCCAGGGGGAGGCAGCATGGGTGGGAGAGCAAGGGAATAAAGCTCATCCTTAGAGATGTATCTCAACCCAGATACAGAGTTTCCCGATCCCAGTAAGCCACTCCTGGAATGAAATATTCCCATCTCTGACCTGTACTTGGCAATTGCTGTGAGCTTTAACCTTCATTTGTTCTTTATCGATTTTACATTTTTAATTTGTTGGGAATTACAGAGGTTTGATGTAGAACATACTTACCTACAGGCGCCTTTTTATAGTTTTCAAAGAGCTCTTTATTATTTGACAGTTCTCATTCAGTAGGAGGTAGACATTTCTGGCTCACAAATTGGTAAGATTATTTTGTTTTTCTTTCATAAATAACACTTAACTAGTGTTTCTAATAATATTGCAGCTAAACAGATTCTAAATATGACAAAGTGTTGAAAACACACA
Source organism: Pandion haliaetus (assembly GCA_013401275.1). Lineage (NCBI taxonomy): Eukaryota > Metazoa > Chordata > Aves > Accipitriformes > Pandionidae > Pandion > Pandion haliaetus. Next base: position 46,655 of record VYZV01023881.1, read on the forward strand.
GGGGAAGTGTATAACGAAATAAAATCTTCACTTCTTATGCCCAGCACTTTAATATAATCCATCCCTTCAAAGCCTAGAGGTTTCTTGGTCTTTCAGCTGCACTTACCTGATAAATGAGCTTTTAAACATAGAGATGGGACTACATTCAAAAGGAGTATTCAAACCTCTAAGTACTGGGAGGGCGTAGATAAACTGGAGCTTATAGTAAAAGCAGCTGCTGTGCTAACAGTCTACAAAACAAAAAATAGGCCTGAAGTTGAATCATTTATTGAAATATCGTAGTATTTGGTTATGGTGTAACCTGGTTCTCCATGTGTTATCCTACCAAACAAAACCCATTTCCAGTTCAAGATCAGTATCATTATCTTCTGGCAGGCATATGCTGTTACTTGTGCACGCTGATAAGCTACACACACGTGTGCTAGGAACCGGCTGTGGCCTTGACAGCTGGTCCTAACTAATTGCCTCCAGCAAGATAAACAAGGTCCTGGAGTTTGATCAACTCCTTTTTAGGACAAGGGACAAATGGAAGAGAGCTATTACTGTGGGAATCCAGGAGATTAACAGCAAAAAGATTAACACTGTAAGAATATTGCTGTATCAAGGCAAAAATACTCTTACATATTTTATGCTTATAAGGTACATTCTATACAAACAATTTAGAACAATCTGTGATTTCACCTTTGCTACATTCCACAAAGAATATCTCCTTTCCTGCAGTGCCATTTTGTTCAGTAATTGTCCCAAGCCATTATACTTCCTACACAACAATTCACAGTCAGAAATATAAGCGTGAAGGGAAACACATTGCTTCAGTTTGTGAAAGAATATGTACCCCGCTTACTCCAGCATAAAATTTTGATCCGACTTGTTTGCAACTCCCCATACAATCTACTCTTACTATTTAGCTTTGCACATGCACTTGAGCCTTGAACAAAAATTTGCCAAATTCTTTATACTGTTGTTGCACAGGCGTAGACTTGACAGATGCACCTCTTTCTTCTCAAGCCAAACCCAAGTGTCAAGAGGAATAACACGAAGACTGCTGAAATTTGTTGTGAATTAGATCTGAGTTTATGTTTTGTGGCATGCACTAAACTCTAATATTTCATTAAGACAAAGGAGAAAATTTAGTTTTCAATGTGGATTTATTTCAATTGCATGCAAATTCCTGGATGATGCGGCTGCTATGACTTTTCAGCATCTATAAGGAATAGAATTATCTTATCACAAAAGAGAACTTTGAGAATAGGAAGTTCAGAGAAGCCAGCAAATTTAACTTCAACATCATCTGAGTTTGAGAATTAATGGTCCCACTTGCCAGGTATCTCGTGATAGTTCTACCTTTAGCTGGCTGTTGTGAAAACCCAGAACATTTTCTCCCCAAAGTATGTGCTAAAACTTCCCCCGTGACAGAGGTAATAAACAGGGTGAACCGTCCCGACTCTGGCATAGCACTCAAAGGGTAGAGCCAGGCTTACAAAAGCACTAATGCAAAGTACGTGAGCACGTTCACTGTACAATTACTCTGTTTGTGCAGTCAGTTGCAGTAATTGGATAATTGGGTCCACAACTGCCTAACTACATCGGTAACTACTCATTACCAAATTATATGTGAGCAATGTATAAAAAGCCCCAGTGTCTAAAAGCCTTTGTTACAGAAACTTTTATTTCATGAAGACTCATCCTACTCAAAAAAGCGTGCCTATGCATCATGATCTTTTGTTTGTTCATTACTTTTGAACCAGGAGAGTGTAGACAGAAAAAGAAACACAACTGAACATGAAAAGAGGCTGTCGTGAACACAGGCCCTTGCTTTTCTCCTCTGCTGATCCACAGAGCTTTTCAAGGAATGCCATAGGAAGTTAAATAAGGAGGTTTTAAATGTCCCACCTTTGAAAGGAGCGTCCTGACATGGTCTTCCAGTGACATGTTAAGTTTTTTTTTCCTCTCCTGGCTCATTTCAGTTACTTTCATAGGAATAAAGAATGACTTCAGATTATCCCGCACCTGAAGCAGTTCTGGCAGAGTGAACCTTGGCAATGGCAAACCCATGAAAAGACAGATTGCCCTGAGTGGCCACCACATGGAGAGTTAACAGAGTTACCTTCAGGACCACATTTTTCACCTGACAGCTCTAAAGTGATGCAAATGTGAAATAGATGAACTACTACTTGTAGTGTACAGCCACTTGTCTCTCACCTACAGCCAATAACGTGGATACCAGAGGAATGGAAATGCAGCAAATGATGATTCCTGTTGTTGAAAGGAATTGCAGGGATTTTAGAAGGTTACAGACCAGTGTGGGACATTAATAAAATAGCAGAATTATTGGATACGTAGGCAAATATGATACATTGGGCAAGATTCTTCATGTTTTTTTAAAGGGAATTCATTCATCATAAATCTATCAGAGTCCTCTGAAGGAATGAACAAGCGTGTTGATATGGGAGATACAGCTGATACGGTCTCCTTGGATTCCTGAAAGGCACTTGACAAGGTCACTCACCTAAGGATCTTAAAGAATTTAAGACTGGGATGAGATGGACAGTGCTGACATGGATATGGAACTGATTAAAAGAATAAGTAGTTACTTTTCTCACCAGAGGGAGCTTACTACTATGGTCCCACAGGGACTTATCTGAGGAGCTCTGCCCTTCATCACATTCAGAAATGAATGGAAAAGGGGTGAAAAATGAAGTGACAAAGTTCAGTGACTGTTCTGAACTCTTCCTGGTGCAAAAAGTAAAAGCTAGCAAAGTGTGAAGAGTTGCTATAATGTTTCGTGATACTGAGTAACATGGCGGGGTGGGGGAAGAGAATGTATGAAAATATAAAGAGTTCAGAAGAGAAATCCTAATTTAATATATGCAATTACAGACTCTGAAAAAGCTATTACCAACTAGTACAAGATTCTGAAGTTATAATAGCAAGTTCTGTAGGAATGTCAGCACAGTGCTGAATGGCAGTCAATATGAAGCAAATTACTAGGGAAGGAAGGGAGAACAATCCATAGAACACATTAGGCTGCAATATCTTGAATGCTGTGGACATTTTTAGCCCCCATATCACTATATATATAAAACCCATAGGACTAAAAAGGAGCATAGTAGAGTGACAAGGACAATCATATGTCTGAAAGAGGCTCAATACAAAAAAATCAAATATACAAGGACTCTAGCTATGAAAAAAATTGACTCAGAGGAGGTATGAAAGAGCTATAAAATCATGTATGGGATGGAGATCAATAAGGAAAGATCATTTTGCTCTTCTAAAATAAGAGGGAGCATCCAAGGAAATCACCAGGAAGCAGCTCAGCTATAGAACCCAGGCCTGGGGATATTCTAGGTACTAAAAATTTGCATTAATTCAAAAAGTGATTAGACAAATTCATGAGAATAAAAAAAAAAACCCCAAACAAACCAAAACACCAACGCCTATTTAATGCTGAGATTAACCATGCACCTCTGGCTCCGGAAATGATTGTCTTGTGCATTGCCTGGGATGGGAGAGTATTCTGGGAGAATATCTTCATATGCTTGTCCTGCTTTTATAACCTTTCTTATATCTGCTGTTGTTCACCATCAGATACTTGACTAGGTGGCTTTGGTCCAGGTCTGAATGACTATTCTTATGATCAGTACAGGGATCCTATGAAGCAGGAGACGCCTCCTTAGGAGACTTTGGCTATGATAACAAGCAATGTTGCTGCTTCCATTGTCCCTTTATGATGACTCTAACTTTTTAAGAAGAGAAGTGTTTCACGATGACAACACTTACCTTTTTTGTTGGCGCACAGTTGCTGTGGAAGTAAACAGTAACTTGGTACAGTTCTACATTCTTTTTGTTTTCATGGGTAACGTCTTTGAGAAACTCCAGATCAGTGAGTGACAGGGACATTTCATGAATGAATTTCACTTTGTAACCTGCGCACACAATTCTTGAGCTGACAGGAGAATAGTTTTAGTGTAACTAATACATATCAAAACCAGTCACTGTGTAAGGGAGATTTTCAGTTTACCTGTTGCAGTATCATGTTGAAAAACAAGCAAGTGCCCCAGCAGGAAAAGAGAGAGAGAAAAAAAAAAAAGCTTGCAGCTTATTTTTAAAATAACTCTCAACTTTTGCAATCGATGATTCATAAAAGGGCCAGTGCCAGTAGGCAGCAAATCTCACAATCTTCAAACAGTTTTGATTATAGTGTTGATCTCAAGTGCCTGCTTTTTCTTTTTCTTTTTTTAATGTGTGCAAGCAGTTTTTTGTCTTTCTTGTTCTGGCTTCTAGATTTTATCTCTGTTTATTTTGTTTTTTTTACCATAATGCCAGCATTTTATTAATCTGGGCTTTAACAGTCCTTTCCTTCTTTGCCTGGGCTTGAAGTACTTTAGAGAACCTCCCTGATTTTTTTATATCTGGGGCATTATCTTTGTCCTTTTTCCTGCCGAGAGCCCTCAAAAAGTCACATTCACACACTCGCATTGGATGCAGCGGCTCAGAGAAACAGCAGTTTCCCGTCAGATTGCCACCTCAGTCACTCAGCCATCTTCTGGAGATGATCAAAATGAAGATGGCACAACCCAGGGTCTTTCTGAAGTGCTGAAAACTTTACCGACTGTGAAAGTTATTTAATAAGTTTTAAAACTGGAAACGGTCTTATGTGATAGCACTGCATAGTTACTAGTAGATGAAGTTGCAGACAAATAAATTGTGTTTGTTCCTTTTTCTTGGGGGGAGTCATCTTTTTTGTGGCTACGCTGCTGAAAGTACTGCGGTTCTGCCTAACAGCTCTGGCTTATGACTATGTCCAAAAGTGCCCCGACTGCTCTGCCTGCCAGCCGGGCCTGGCAGGTGGGAAGACCGCATCTTGCCATACCTGAAAACCTGGGGTCTGCAGGAGCCAAATATCTCTTCCTCTTACGCATATGCCTCCTGAATGCTCATCAAATCAATGCAGCTCCCCTTGTCAGAGCTCCTAGGATATATATGACAACTTTTGGAAAGTATTAACCCCCAGGGACATGCTATAGTCACATACATAGAAAAAGGAAATGAGAATGAAAAAAAATAAATGCCAAGTAAAGCAAGAGTTTAGTTTTGGCTCGGGTTTACAAAATATATGGTCGCTGATAAATTTTATGAACCATCCATGCATAGCTGCAGATGTTAAACAGAGTTAATAGAGATATTAGAGGACCAGTGAAGAAGTGGCAACCATAAAGCAAGGTGCCTGGGAGCTGGTGTCCTAGCCTATGGCCTACCAAGACCGGTGCTCCCTGCACCTCTCGCACCCCAAGGCTCATGTATATTGCCATCGCTGTTAGTATCAAAGGCATAGCAGGTATAACTCTGCAGAAGTTGTGCCTGTGCTCTGTGTTGGGGCAGAGCCGGCAGTGGGGCTGGCAGTGGGGTGCTGGTCAGTTTGATGCCCTGGCATGTGCCCGTTGGCTGCATCTGCCCTGAGGCTGGTCTTGGTCTCTGGCCGTCATGGAGATGGCCTAAAACGCCAAAAGAAGTGACGACACAAGTTAGACCTGGTCAAGCATGACCGAAGGGACCCAACGCTGTGCAGAGCGCTCGTGCTGCATGGGATAGAATCATAGAATCATTTTGGTTGGAAAAGTCCTTTAAGATCATCGAGTCCAACCATTAACCTCATGCTACCAAATGCAGCTGATCAGCATAGCTGTCTTCGGTCCTCTGGCTGCAGGATGCTCTCCCAGTCCTTCGTGCCTTCCCAGCAGCCCTGAACCGTTTCACTTCAGAAAGCCAAGTTTTCACAGATAAAGTTTTGAAAGTAACCTAACAATAAAATGTCTCACAAACTTAAACTCTTCTTTATCCTTCCAGTATGCTCACGTTTTAAATGTAAAATATAAAAGTCTTTTTAGTTCCAGCTCTGTGTGTGTGTGTGGGGTGTGTGTGTGTGTGTGTGTGTGTGTGGGTGTGTGGGGGTGTGTGTGTCAGGTTTCTCAGCTTGCTTATAAAGGACATAGGAAAGCACACAGTAAATAGTATAAATATGTCAGCAGATTCAGGATCATGAAGTGGTATTTGCTAGAGTAGCTTAGCTTAGAATCAGAGCCAAGCAGCATGACTGCTTTTTGCACTTCATGATCTTGGAGAAACAGTGCTGTACAATAATTAGGCTTGTGTACTCAGGCCTCTCTTTATGATTAGCATTTGATTCTGCTGAAAATCTGTCATGAGCTGAGTTTTCTTGTGACTTTTAAATGCGGGAGGAGAGGTAATTCCTTTCTGTTTTGAATTCATTCAGGCAACACTAGTCTCAGCAACCACAGAGCAGTTATCAAAGCAGAAGATCAGTGTTTGCAGACGTCAGACTTGTGGCTCTCATGGGTATCATCTCCTCATCTCTGAAGCAGTCAGTGTGGCACCGTAGTGTCCTGTGCCTTGGTGGGGTGGAGCGGAGTGGAAGCTGCTTGGACTAAGAGCCCTTTTTACAATGTCCGTCACTTATAATATCTATGTATCACGTGTAATCTCCAGGAAAAGCCAAAGTAATGGTAAAGATTGTTTAATGACACATAGTAAGAGTATGTACAACTAAAATGTCATTAGTAGCATACAGGATCAGACTTAGGAATGTTGTAACAAGAAGGAAGTACTTTGAATAGTTGAGATAACCCCTCAGCCCAAGATGAGCCATAAATACTTCACCTGTGTCTGGACAGGAATCTATGAGCTGATCATGATATGCATGAGTAATTACCCATCTGAATTAGGGAAGTGGTAGAAGGAGCCAGTAGCTCAAAGAAGTTCAATAACAAAAGCAACCTTGAGTGTTCAAGGCACCCATTTCCAGGTAAAGCCTGAATACTTCATTGGCACTGAGGAAGGAAAACTGGAAGAGCTGTATTGATAAAGCTAGGAGAGGTCGGCATTCAGCTCTTGGCATGCTGCTGGGGTAGTTGATGCTGCACTTTTACTGACTGAGGCCCGACTTAGGGATTGTAGCTGAAGGACATGAAAATCACCTTGAAGCAATCTGTTGGCCTGAAGCAGACTGAGCCAGGCTAGAACCAGGCTTCACCACGCCTCACCATCTTCGGGAACCTCATCTCCAGTTTTGCAATGAAGACATCAACCTTTGCCTCTTCCAGAATAGCCCCTTCTATTGTCACCTGCAAAGAGGTGAGTCCAGAGTAAAGCCAGGAGGTTTGGTTTGTACTCTTTTTCTGGAGGCAATAAAGCCAAACCAGCCAGCATGCACTTGTACCCAGAGATGTGTTTAAGTGGAGCCAGATGTCAAAATACTAGCACTGATCGGCTGGGAAGGAATTTCTAAGCAGCAAGGAGTGGGTATCAGAAAGACACTTTGCAGCTTCAGGCAGACCCTAACCCACCACAGTGACATCTCTGTTGCTGAGTAGAAATAATTACTTTCCTCTAAGCGTTCAATATTTCTTTCTAGTAGTCAATCATAGCTTGAATGATGTGGGGAATCTTACTACGAACCCCACTGCTAAGAGTTTGTGTGACACTTGTCTGGCTGAAAGACCTCACTAATCAGTTAGCAGATTGTACTTGTTGGACAAAGCTGCTGGATCCCTCAGAAAACTCCAGCTCTGTACCTGTAACGGTGCCATTAAGCTACTTGTCAGGAGACAGACCCCTCTGTGTGCAGGAGCTCACCGTCTCAGCGGGCCGGCCACAGGATCTGGCCTCTTAACTCTTCACTCTCGCTCTGCAGTTTACAGAGTTCCTCTCCCAGAAGAGCACTGGCAGCATGAGTTTCTGACTCGCAGCTGAAACCCTCAGAGGCCACAAGATAGACCCAGACAGGCTTCACAGAATACTTACGCTCATCCGCGTACTGTACTTAAGATGGACCTCAAAGGTTTATAGAAAGCACAAGCTTATCCACCCTTCATGGGGCAGCTGGAGAGAGAGTCTTTCCCCACCCCATGTAGTGAGCTATGATTGTAGTTTCTTTTCCAGCTAGTATAGATTTCCACAGGAACAGGTTGTGTACAATTGCATGACCTTTCCCTCACTGTTCAAATGTGGTTCCCTGAAATGGGTAGGTTTAGATTTGCATGTGGTGTTGTTGCAAAATAATGTTTTTTTATTGGTAAAAAGTAAGACCGATTTTTTTAGGATTATTTTGATAATTTAATTGTAAAACTGTAATGCATTTTGGCTTTTTACTGGCATCTGACTGTTTTTCTAGGAACAGTAGCAGCCACAATCAATACCTTAAAGATGAAAACACATCCTGCTCTTTGGGTTATATTCTGTCAGTGATGTTGTATTTCATACCTTTGAATCCATCTAAACACTTAATGGATTTGCTCAGTGAAGATAGCTCACTGCTCTAGTTTTACCACAGGTGAAGTTCATTAGCCCTTCCTAAAAGAAAGAAATAAATTAAATGAAGCCGATTAATGCTCAGCACAGCTCAGGCAGTCCAGCTGCAGTGGTTTATAAAAGCAAAGCTCTTGGTGTTCCCTCCAGACTGTTCACAAATGCTTCAGCCTAGCTGAGGGCCTGTCCCCACTAGGGAAAGATGATGTTTCATGAGTGTGACTGAAGGTGTGCTGAAATCCTCAGGGATTCCTGGCCACTCAGTGCCAGTGGAAAAATTTTAAGGAGAGAGGATTCGGTCCCTTCTATGGAGGAAGCAGTTGTAGTTGGAGTGGATATTAGCTGCTGTGGGTTAACGTGAGGCAGTTCTTTCCCACTGTTTAGATTACTGCAAAAATTAGCCGAATGTGTCACACCACTTCAGTTTTACCCTGGTATAGAAATGGTCTTAGCTCAAAATCCTCAGTGTTAATTTCCTTTCATGCAAGTTGAGGCACGCTTGGCCTGGACGGCAGACAAACTGCTGCAGTTCAGTTACGCTAAAGCTAAGGAGCAATAAAACGCTGAGCGTTTCATAAGCCAGGAGACCACACACACTCTCTTCCTCCTCAGCAGAACAAACCCAGCAGAAAAGTGGCATTTTTGCTAGTCCCCAGCCAAGCCTCCCGGGCCCAGGGCGGGCAGGGGCACCCCACAGAGCCGCCCGCCCAGGGCCGGCGTGACCCCTTCCCCGAGCCCGGGGGAAGCCCACCCCGGCCCTGTGCCCTCGGCAGAGCTGTCCCCCTGCCAGCACCCCGGGGGGAACGGGCCACTTCGCTTTTTATTGTACTAATTCCTGCTGCCCTCCCGCTCCGCCTCACTTCTTCTGCAGGCCTTTCCAGCCCCGGCCGAGTGCCGCTGCGCGGGCAGGCCTGCATTCGGACTTGGGAAATTTGGCAAGTGACAGGGATCGAGGTTCCCGTCGTTCACTGCTGGCAGTCCTTCCTCGCCCCCGCGTCGCGTCTGGCGGTGAAGCCAATAAGCTGCAGCTGGGGATGGTGGTGGGGACCACCGCCCTCACTGCAAAGCCACAGCAGCGTCGTGAAGAGCCTCCCCCCTGCCCCCAAATCAGGATTTGGTTAATTATGGCCTTGAAGAGGGCACGTATGTTGTACAGCGGCATTTGGGCTCTAATTACAATCTCCAGGTGCCTTATGCAATAACGCTAAATCACCCTACGTAAGAAGCGGTTCAGTAGGGCAGGTATTCTTCGTAGTTTTGTTATGATGGCAAAGGCTGAAAGAGGAAGCAAGTCACTGTTGCTTATATTTACCCTTTCCTGTACCAGTGTAGAAATGCCTGTGCGACCTTTTGATGGGCTGTGATGAAAATTTTAAAGCTGTTTTCCCTTAATTCCCCTGGTAAGGAAGCTTCAGAAGAGTGACAAATGGACAACTGCTTCTCTCGGGTCTCCTCAGACCCACCACAGGTCCCTTCCAAGGCTCCTTTTCACCACGGAAGGTCTCCCAGGCCTCTTCTGCAGGTGTCGCCACATTAGCAATAAGGGTGATGGCATTTGCCAGAAATGTACTTGAAAGTGGCCGGGGTCCCCACAGTGACAACTGGACCCTCCTCAAGGACTCCCTGCTTCTGGGAATCAAAAAGGAAATGGTGCTGCGCCATTATTAGAGCTTTAATATTTTAATTTCTGGTGAATTTTATTTTCTTTCAACAGCTAGCCAGTCAAGGGAGGAGAAAGACAGGCACTGCTTCTGGGGGGCAGTTTTATTTCTTGTGTTGCTTAAAGGAAAGTTGATGATTTACATCAGCTTTGTGTTTGAAGAACCATAATGCAGTGTGAGTTACAATCCTCATCCTCAAACCCATTTAATTTTCAAACGATATAGGTAATCATGGGAGGCAAAACTCACTCTGCAATATTGAATTACTATCATCTCGTATACATGCATAAATGCCTGGATCAGCTCAAGCACCTTTGTGAGAAATGACCTGTCAGACAAAGTGTAGGAAATACAGTGCAAAACAACTGTCACCCATCCTTTTGTAGATGTAACAATGTATTTTAGCTGTTCAAGCATAGGAAAGCCTGTTATCATGAAAGCACTGATGAATGCAATGCTTTTTGGTCATGTGGATTAAAGTGCTTCCTGATGTGTAGCATTTGGCAAAGCTTCCTGTATTTTTTCTCCAATAATTATTCATGTGCATATTGTTGGCCTGTCATTCCTACTTTGAAAAATGCAAAGTAAGGTGTCCTCTGCTTATTCCGTTGTTGGGATTAATGCTCTCATGCGAAAAAGTGCAGATGATGGTCATTTTTCCGAGTCTACAAGAAGATGTGAAAATCCTGCAGAAAAGCCCATTTGCACCCACGGGACTGTGCATCCTCCCTTCCTCCTCCGCAGAGGAGTTTCAGTGTTTCCCTCCCAATCTCAATCTGCTTGTGGGGATGGAAGCAGAGCTCGCCTGTGAGTACACCCTATGCGCTGCTGAAGGGGAGCTGCAACTCCCGTGTGGTCCACACCCCCAGGTGGTCCACGGAGCGAGCCAGGACACCGGCTCCCCCGGCGAACCCCGCAGGGTGCCCTCAGGACACCCCTGTCCGGGCTGCGCTCTGCTCTTGTGCTTCACTCCTCCTTGCAGCTGCAGACTTCTTCAGATGTGTTTAGCTTATACAGGCGTGTGAAAGCATGGTCAAGGCCATGTTAGAAGCATGGCCAAGGACACTGGTTGAAGATCCCAGCTATGCCCGCCGCCTCCTCTTCCTGCAGCCTTTGTCTCGGCACACAATGTACTTACTAGTTTCTAAGAGGGTATGTCGTTTTCTTGTTCTTACATAAGTCAGATTCCTCCTCCTGTCAACGAAAGCAATTGCGTTCATGTCCAAAGCACTTGGACATACCAGGCGCAATTAACGCCCGCTGTATGTCCTTTTCTATCAGGGAAGTCAGAGCAGGGATAAGCTCGGCCAAGGGTGAAACCTCCGTTCGGTGCTGTGGTCCTCATGCGAGAATGTTATTGCAGCATTTAAAGAACAATAACTTGCTGACATTGTTGCTAGCAATACCAGGGCATATTTTATTAATGCATTCACACAGGGTATTGGCCAGCTCTGCCTAACGGCTGCCAAGGTTTACACTTGCGAATGTCAAAGAAAGTCTCATTTGTTTGCCTGCCTGGGTACAACAGATGTTGGACCTGAATTACCTCTCAGCACAAGGTCCCTCATTGTCTCCCAAAATACCTCCTAGTCATTTAATTCCTTCAGGTCACTCTCTGTACCTGGTCTTTAGCTAGCACATCCCAACCTGCTTTTCCCAGCGGGAGCGACGCTGCCTTTGCACGAGGATTGTGCCCAAGCTGGCATGGGGACAGCAGCGCATGCCCAGCAGTACAGGGTGCCTGTTACACAGGAAAAAAAGACAACGTGAGGGTTGGGAGAGCCACGGGAAGGATTATTGGAGCCTACTTCTAATGTTCATTTTTTTCACAGGCCAGCTGAGCCATCCTCTGAGGGTTATCTAGGCTGAGTCCAGCACCTGCGCCCAAAATGAGACCGTTTGGGTCTGAGCGGCTCAGCCTGGCCCGAGTGCCTGAGGACCCGTCCTGGGAGAGGCCCCCCTCCGGGTTTCCTCTCTTCTGGGTGCTTTGGCTCAGCCCTTGGGGCATGCAGTGGTTGAAACAAAACCACTGAGTGGTTTTTGAGCCCCTGTGCTTTGCTCCGGGGGTCTGCGAGGGGCACTGCACACACAGCAGCACCGGCACACCAATTCCTTCCTCAGTTACCTCACTAAAGCCAGGGATCTTCTGAGGTTTCTCCGTGCCTGCGATCGGACACGAACACATGCCCGTTCTGTGAGTCACTTTGACTTCCAGTGACTAAGCCATCCGACTTGCAGGAGGGAGGGAAATTATAATAGTAATAACAGTTTGCACCACCACTGGAAGATTTCAAAGTGCTTTCTAAGCAGTTTTCCTCATCAGGGCTCCTTAGAGAGATGGCAATCATGCAGCTGATATTTCATGGCCATTTCTGTCTATTTTCTTTTTAAACTGCTCGTTGCTTTTTGCTGCTGAACCCACAGCACTTCGAGACCCTCCCAACTCCTCCCTTTCCCCAGCCATAATCAATTGTCATTTCCAGTTTGGAAAATAATACAGTGAGTTGCACTGTAGCGAAAGCAAACTGGAGGCATAAAAATACCCATCTGTTTTTTAATGCAACCTGCCAGTTTTAAAAACACCCGCTGTTGCAATGACTGCAAAATAATCAGCTGTCAGGGAAGCCAGAGGAGCCAACTCCACCTATTTAAGCCCTTGGGTCTGCTCAGGTACACCTCTAACAGAAAATGAGAGACAGCTCAAGGACGCAGATGCTGCTGCAGTTTTGCATTTTATTAAAATTAATTTGGGGACTTCTTCAGTCAGTTTTCCTCTTGGCTTTTCAACTGTTCTCCCCAATGCCTTGTGTATAGTAAGAATGTATACAGGAGAGTCTAACTGAGAAGTTACACTGATCGTAAATCGATTCTTGATTGAATTGATAGACATAATCGACCAAACTAAAGCTGCTTGGCTGAATGCTTGGTCCGCGTTTTGATTCTGTAAATGCAAGAAAGATGGCAAAAGGACTATTCTTCCCGGCCAAGAAACTACTTTTCTTGCTGTAGATTGAGTCAGTAACTACTGAGGACTGTACTGAGCTCTCTCTGATGGAGACTTGCCTACTCAGCTCCTTTCCCTCTGCATTTTAACAGCTAAATTTCCTTGCTTGTATCTTCTATTAATTTTTATGGAAGTCACTCAAACTGTAGAATGCAGATGAAACAACTTACCTTTTGCTTGCTGGTTTTCAGGCATCAGCAATGTAGCGTGAGTGAGGAACCCAGAATTAGTGCAGCTTGGTTGGGATCAACACACAATTACCGTTCCCTAATTCTCCCTCTGCCACATTCCCCCCACTTCCCAATCCCTAATAAATCAAATTCACAATGATAAAGAAAAGAGAACAAATCAACTGTCCACAGTGAAGTGTTGTTTAAATTATGACTCAGTCAGATTGGAGGATAATTTATTTATTTAACCATTAAGAAAGAAATTTTACAGGAAGCACAGAAATAGGCTGACATGGCTGAACTCTGTCTTGGACACCATAAATGGTTCCCTTCTTGGGAAGAAATAAAATAAAATTTGTACAGGTGTACATATACATACACACACTTTTATATATATATATAAGATATATAAAATACAAAATTTATTTATAAAACTATTGCAGTTTAAAAAAAAAGTCCCTACTGTTGATGATGCATGCTATGTGCATAGTATTTGTATGAATGTTGAAAAGTGTAAACTGTAGGTTTTGCTAAATGTAAGCCATGTTATCCTAGATGGCAGGGAGCAGTTCTTTCTCTTGATGGACCACCTACCCATAAATATCTATAAAATGGGCCTTGTCATTTTTATGGCTTTCATGTTGTTATAAAACCGAAAATGCACAGAGATAATAAGGAGCTATGGATGGCTAATTGATCCATTCATTTTGTTTCCAGTAGTATTTATCACATGATGTCAGACTTCTAGAAAATGTAAGGGATGTTATATACTACTTCAGGGATATATGGCAGAATGGGATGAATTAGCAATGACTGATGCTGGTGGGTCATCATTTTTACCTGCATGTTAATGAAAGTCTACTCCAAACATTTTTTTCAGGGTCATCAAAATATGTCTTGTTTAGTAAGCTTTGAAAAATGCGTTCAGCACTCTTTTTGGACAATGATTTATACGAATGACAGAATTGACTGTTAGAAGCTAGACTTATTTTATATCTGAATATTCTTTTCCATGTTATAGTACTAGCATTTAAGGCATTTTTCTATGTAGTATTTAACACACCTATGGTCCCTCTCTGGAGCGTAGATCCTTTGCTCGCCATACGTTTATTTTTATTGCTTATTTTTCCTCAGTTTGACTGCCAGTCTATCTACATGTCTGTCTTTCATCATATTAATTCTGCTAATCTGTGCAGCAAAGTACCTAAAATTCAATGCCATTTTACAGGACAGCTTGACGAGACCTGTAGAGTTGCTGTTGCCTACCTGGAGAGTAACATGGAGAGGATGTTTGTCTGTTTTACTACTTTAAGGTTTTTGCACTCAGACATTTTATCCCTTTTGCTAACACACATCAAGCACTTCTATTATTGCTGCCTTTTAGTGCTGGGAGTTAGAGTCTCAAATTTTATTCTGGTTTTTGAGGACAGGGCTCAGTGGGACATCCTCAGCTGCACTGCTGCTATAGCGATTTCAGCTGCAGAGCTATAGATAAGATCAAGTTGCATCTAATCTAGTTGTGTCTTCTAGTTTAGCTTGCTGCTTCACAGAGGAGGAGGTAGGAGCTACAGAAAAGGTGAAACAGAGTGTAACTGAAGTCCACCCCAGATTACCTTCAGCTAGACTGTCCAGTTGATTACTGAACCCTGCCGGGCATTACCCTAGAGCTCGGGTAGTTGAGCTCACTCCTTTCTGTCAATCTCATGCCCCCCACTACTGAGACCTGGGAGTTCTTCATGTCGGAGCAGAGGTCTGCACTTGTCCTTGCAGGAATAGGGAAAAAACAGTTGCCCTGGTTTCAGCTGGGATAGAGTCTATTGTCTTCCTAGTAGCTGGTACAGTGCTGTGGTTTTGAGCTAGGGATGAGAAGAACGTTGGTAACACACTGATGGTTTCAGTTGTTCCTAAGCAGTGTTTAGACTAAGTCAAGGATTTTTCAGCTTCTCCTGCCCAGCCAGCAAGAAGGCTGGAGGGGCACAAGGAATTGGGAGGGGACACAGCCGGGACAGCTGACCCAAACTGGCCAACGGGGTGTACCAGACCATGTGACATTTTAGGAACTGGGGGGCATTGCCGCTCGGGGACTAACGGGTGCGTCAATCGGTGGGTGCTGAGCAATTGCATTGTGCATCACTTGTATATTCCAACCCTTTTATTATTACTGTTGTCATTTCATTATTAGTTTCTTCTTTTCTGTTCTATTAAACTGTTTTTATCTCAACCCACGAGTTTTATTTCTTTTCCTGATTTTTATCCCCCATCCCACTGGGTGTGGGGTGGAAGTGAGTGAGCAGCTGCGTGGTGCTTAGTTGCTGGCTGGGGTTAAACCACAGCAACAGTGGAAGACAAACTTGATTTAAGTGACTCGTCCTCAGCAGCAGAAATACACACTGACAAATACTGAGATATATAGGAACACCAAAAGAATAATTTAAAGCTAATCCCATGATTTGCCTTCTATCCCCTCATTTGACGAAACACAAATTTCTCAGCTGTTAGCTGTCAGCTGATCAATCAGCTGGGTGTGCTGGCAATAAAAACATCACTGCAATGGAGATTTGCAGCAAACTGATAGTGTTGAAATCTTTTTATAGTAATGACAGTAGATATATATATCACTGCATCATCAAAGACAAAATGCAATAGAAGAAGATTGTCTAATATATCTTAGTTGGCTTCTTCACTGATTTCTTTCCTTCTAAAATATCCCAGCTACTTGGAAAATACCTAAAATTTTCATAATGGCATCATATAGAGTTCAAATTTAAAATCTCTCTTCCCCGTAAAGCTATGGGCAATGACACTGTTGTGTGACCCTACCAAGTAATCAAACTTGAGTTTAAGTAAGTGTTCCCTTTTATGGGGAAATTTCACCTGTGCTGGAAACAATAGTGAAGTATTCATTAACTTTAATGGAAACAGGATTTCCCTCTTACTTTTATTATTTGTTTTTGATGGACAACCTATTGGAAATGATATGAATTGAGTTGGTCATACATAGTACTGAATGCTCTATAAAAATAGACAGATACATACCTGTGCATAGACAGTAAAAAGTAATCAGTGTTACAAAGAAAATACTGTCTGATTACATTAGAAGATGTAAGCTCAATAAGAGGGTCCTCAATACGCTAATAAATTCTTCAGAATAGACAGTCCCCAATGCTGCAGAATACATACACTGTACAAGATTTTAACGTAGCTTTGTGAACCTCCCTCTCCAATGCCTGGCTTTTTTCTTTGGGTACTGCTTTTCTTCCTCTGTTCTAGGCTACATTCTCCTTTTATCTGGAAGGAGAAAGTTGGGTTTTGTTGGCTTCACTTAAGCCCTTGTCATGGGATGTTTCCACCCCCAAAAAAAAGCACTGAATTTTACAGACCGCAAAAATAAGTATCTATCCACCCAGCTATTTTCCACAATACTTCAGTTTTAAAGCTAGCAATAGTATAATTTCATCTGAACATAGGTAGATTTCCCAAATCACTACACATACAGACTATGGTTTCCAGCACTGCATTGCTAGAAGCAAGTAGTAAAAATATTCAAGGGATTGACTGGGGTATGGGTTGTTGTGTAACGGAAAGCTGATCTTGACATATGAAAGGAGCTTCCGGACAAAATTTCTCAAAGAAAGCAAAATGGCACGGGACTATGAAGCTGACATGATATACAAGTCAAAATACACATGATACATGTGGTGGAAAGACCCAGTTTTATTTTAGGGCCAAGACTCTTAAATGTCTGGGAAGATTCTCCTCTGAAGGTGCAATGCATCTAGCTAAGTGCCGAGAGCCATGTTTTTATCAGATGGGTTTACATGACTCCATCATCTTGGAGCACAGCTGAGGGTAGGATGCTTTGGTTCCTGACTGCATCATGCTGCATAATAGGGTGAAAATAGTTCACACATTTGTGATGACGCAGTCTAGCATCTGTAGCTACACAATATCACCCGCTTTTGGAGTTCAGAGTTTAGTGTTTTCATAAACAGATCCATATGACTTATGGTGATATTAAACTATAATCCTTTTCCATAGCATATATCTTCAGCATGGCCCAAGTACAAATCACTCCTCTTGCTATTTTACTTTGTGCAAATGGCTCATGCACTCTCTTTATGATCTGTTACTTCTGTCTTTTCTCTGCAGGTTTTAGTTCACAGTGACATGTTCCATCATGACTAGCAAAATGGGATCTTTAGCTCAAGAAAAGTACATCAGTGGCAAATAATCAACCAAACTCATATTTTACTACAGGCGTAACAGATTTGAAATCACTTCACCTTTAACTTTTAAGGTGTATTATTTACTGCTGCACTGACAAGCATCTACATGATAGAAGAGGCATTTCATTTATTTCGTTTTCTCCTTTTATAAGGTGTGTCTAAGTGAGATTGTTTGTTAGGAAGTTTACTGTGGATCTACTGCAGCTCCTTAATGTGATCACATTTCATGGAAATTACATCTTCTTGAGTCTTTGCCTTAGAAAAACCTTTCTTCTCCACTAGCTGTTTAGACTATATGAGTATACTTCTTGATTTGAGTTACGCTAGTGTTCACGTGCCCAATCTTCCTTCTGTCTTTGGACTGTATAGAAGAGTCATCAAAATACCAAGGAACTAAACTGTTTTTTTTTTAAAAAGCTATTTTACATGTTTTTGCTCTCAAAATAAAAGAATGATTGCAATGCCTATCGTGGTCACAGTTTGACATGTTGATGGACCGCATCTCTCTTTTGAAGCTGTGTTACTGTACAGACGAAACCATCCTGTTCTTTCTGGTCTTTTGAGAAATACAGCTGCTGCTGTAGCCTGTTGTGAAATTAATTTTATAAATTTGCTTCCTATTAAAAGGCTGGATACCTAAGACAGCAGGGCATATAATTAAAAACCCTCTAAAAAAACCCCACGGATATAATAAAGTTAACAAAGCAATTTCAGAAATATGGTTTTTGTAATTGAGAAATAATCAAGTGATGCTTGTAGAGGTCCGTGCTGGCATCTGCTCTGGAATGCGACAGAGCATTTGCAAAGTTTAGAAAGACAAGGAAATAGGAAGATCCTCGGAAGACAGAAAGTATTGACTCCATCTGATGATTTAGCCAGAGCGCTTAATGACTTGAAGGGGAGTGCGAAGAGACAGTTTCACTCCGCATGAAAGAGTATAAAACCCACCCACACCCCTTCTTCTGAAAACAATAGCTCAACGGCTACGAGTGCTTGGCAAGTTAAGCCATGCAAGCGGTAGGAGGTATAGAGATTATGTAATTCATCAACTATCTCCCATTTTCATTAAAATGGGTCAGAACAGCTTGTATATAAAGTCCACTACAGGCCATCTTTTCAACTTTATCTGTAATTGCCTTGCCCTGCTGTGCTCAATACTGTTCTCCCAGACCTTTTTCTGGGGGACAGAGGCATATTTTATGGACTTGGTTTCCCTCAAGAGGAGAGATTGGAAGAGGTTTAATGCCTCCAGAGCATGGCTGTCAAAGGTGGCTAAAAACAGTGCTAAAGAGAGTCAGGTAAGAAATGGGAACTACTGGCGAAGAGCTGGCTACTCCGGGGCACGTCCAAGGGCACTGCAGGCTGAGCAGGGCGGGTTTTGGGAAAGCATGAGTAGTTGGTGTGTGGTGGGGAGTGCCGATGGAGTGGTGCAGCCGTCTGCTTGGCTTAGGTGGACCAGGAGAGCACAGAATATGGGGCTTGCATTTTGCTGAGTTTCTGTTTTCTCCTGGTCTGTTATTTTCCAAGTCACCTTTAAATAGAAGTAGAAGCTACCTTAAAGCCATATTGCCCCCTGCATTTATGCTCTAGTATTGCCCTGAGCACAGAGGTGAGTTAAAACAGGATCAGGCTCATATTTTTGCTCTCCTTGTCTCCCTTGCTCCTTTATATGTCCCAAATAAGTATGATCTGTTCACCTGTGACCCACTTTTACAGAGGAATTTGCCTAGGCTTGGGATCTGATAGCTTCTTAGTAATGACAGCTGACTGTTTTCCAAACCTCTTGCGTAGCGCTTCTTTGCTATGTATAAAGATTTCTTTCCTGAGATTTTTTTTTGCTGTATTTTTTGAAGTCCTTCAAAAGCGTATCCATATGGCAGTTATCCCATTATCTACGTCCTCCTGATTTTTCAAGCTGATTGGCTGTGTACAACAGTTATCCTCCTGAGATTGTAACTAACTTGTGAACTGTTTACTGGCCTTTATCTTTGGTATAGCCATAAAATAATTTTTAAAGGAAATATACTCTTCAAAAGTTTAATTCATTGTGACTATTCCTGCTCCTTCAGAAATGAACAGCTGATAATTTTGCTGAAGCAGATCTGTGTGATGCCACGTTTATGGAGTGCTTTCTCAGAGCTGAACAATACGTTAGAGCTTTAGCCACAAAGTACAATCTAAAAATAATTCTGCTTTGCTCCAGAGACTGTGTGGATTGATTATTTTTCTCCTTCAGAGGTGATTTAAGCTATTAAAAAGTAGGATGAGTTCAAGAAAGGGAAATGTGATTAGATCAGGTGGATTTTATCTTTAGTCTACAAGATTCCGGCTTTCTTGTAAGAATTGTTAGTTTTAGCTTTGAAATAAATCACTTATCACTTACGTATGTAAGTAAGACTTTACTTTTGGCAAACAACTGATGTTGAAGCTGTAATGAGGAGTGGAAATGAAAAACATGACTGTCAGGTAACTTTAGTTAATCCTATTCAAGATGGAGCTGTAAGCGTTTAATGCAGTTGTTCATTTTCTTTGGCATTGAAAATAAAACACATTTCACTCAGTTGCTACAGTCTGCAGCCAAGAAATGCCAATCTAGTAAAATACCTTCAGAAGCTGAAGTGCAGATCCACATTTTGTGCAAGGTGTGAACCCACAAGGAAGCAAAAAGAAACGGGCAGGCTCTTTTGGGAGCTGCTGGACTTCGCGGAAGACCGGTGTGTTCCCGGTGAGGCGGCAGGCTTCAGGGACGCTCCGGGAAGGCGAGGGGCGGTTGCGGGGATCCGCTCCCCGGGGCTCCGTCTCACTGACCAGCCAGGTTCTGAGATGCCTCAGCCGCGATCCCCTCGGCCTGACTGCTGCCTTCCTGCAGCACGCCTCTCCCGCAGTGTGGTTTCTCCACAAAGGACAGCCATTTAACCCTGCTGAACTCCTCTCCTGTCCACCTTCCTTTGGCAAAGCTTCTTAAACGACTGCAATCTCTTTGCGCTTGCCTCTTCCCAATATGCAAGTAGCCAAGAACGCCAGTGTCTCAGCTGGCCTTCCGTCAAGTCCTGGAAGCGAATGAGATATTGTAATTACCTGCGAGATCTCGGGATTAAGAGCAATAGAAATCTGGCAGCAACATTAACTGCATTTTAAAATTTTTTTTTTTTTTTTTTAATTAAATACAAAACAGAGGAATACTACAACTTGCATGGGGGATACTCTGTCATGGTTTCAATACTGAGTACATAGAGTAATTAAAAAATACAACACAGTCCATGATTTAAGGTTTTTTAATGCTGTCCCACAATTTCAATCTTCGGTGTGTTTTAAATTCTCTTGAAGCCAGTCCTAACTCAGTTGATGAAGTTGCCAAAGGTGAGCTGTAGTTTTTGGCAGCTGGCGAGAAGGTGTCTAAAATGTTTGCTATGGGAGGTTTTTTTAAAATGAGTAAAACCCCAAATCTGTTCAAAGTTTGTTAATGTCAACAAGTAGGAGGTAACAAAAGGTTTTCATAAAAACTGCCATCATTTGGTGTTTCTAAGATGAACTGGGTGGCACAAAGCTGGCAATAGTGCTGCTTCAGGCTGCCTGCAGCCTCAGGCAGCCAGTATGGTATCACTTTAAATTATTCCGTGCTTTTGAAGAGTTCTTCCTAACCACCAAAATGGTAGGCATGAGTATACTATATTTAGGGATTGTGAAATAAGTCTGAAATAATTCTTCACGAGGGACAGGAGGGTGGTAACAAGCCAGACAATGCACACAGACTTGTGCTTTTGTCACCAGCAGTGATTCGTGTTGGGTTAGACCAGAGGCTACGTCTAAATAGGGGACCTGGCATCACTGACATACTTCTGGGTCAAGAAGTGTACTGCGGCTGTCTCCAGAGGAGCTACAACTTGCTGACAGCGCTCCCACCCTTCTTCTGCTTCCACAGAAACTGGGGTGCATGAAGCACATTTAGTTGCCCAGTTTGTACAATCCAGTGGTTAGACGCATAGCGTGAATAAAACATTATCATTCTCATGGATGTCTATAATTCTCATCATTTCATCTAACCGCTGAGTTATACTCAGGGATTTAATAATAATGCATGTCTGATTTATTGTCCTGGCTGGAAGTCAGTGGAAGACAATCAGCAGCAAAAATGCCCGTCAGGATTAGCATGGCATACGAAGCAGCTTTCACCAGTTGTGCTGCAAACCTAGTTTTCCCTTCTGAACAACACCAGAGGTATTTGAGCAGGACGTTTCCAACTGAGTTCTAGTATTATTGAGAGAATAGAAGAATTTAAGTGGAGAACAAAATCACCGGTTGTCACGGTTGTCTCTTGAAGGAGACTGGCAATGAGAGTTACTGACTCAGCTGCTGTGGTTAGGGCTGTTTTGTGAGAAAGGGTGTATGCTAAGACCTTGACTAAACTTTTTCTTTACAGATGAATGAGATATTATTTTATCATAAAGTACTGATAAAGCTGGAAACTGCAATGAATGCTCACACCAAAACCAAATTAGACATGGCTATTTTCTTGTCTAGTGAAGAGGAAGGAACTGATTTTAAAATTTTTCTCTGTTGTCTGGGATGGGGATGCTGAATATCCGTATGTTTAAGGAAAGGCTTTAACAGATTAAGAGTTACACTACACAGCTGGCAAACTGTATCACTTGCTCACACCACACACGGACATGCTTTGGGGAATCTGCTTTGTTCTATTCAATGCTAATTTCTGCACATAGGACAATTTTTTTGAGGGGCCAGTTAGCAATCTGAGGGGTTTCTGTGGGTTTTATATTCCCGATCTCAGTTCTGATTGCAGGTGGAATTTCCTGTGCGTTTCTCCAGAAGCTGAATGCTCACTTTTGCTCTCTCTTCCCCCTCACGATGTCACATTTTCGATGAAATAATGACTAAACAAAAACCACTCACATTTCCAAGGAGATCAGCCAACACCATTTCATATCAAGTAAAACTTGCAGATATTATCATTCTTTCCCTGTTTCATCCCGGTAAGATTTTCTGTGTTTCGTGAAGTGTTTTTCAGCGGAGTGAGGACACGGCTTGCCCGCTGTCCCACCAGCACGGTGCCCAGCGAGACGGGGCTGCGTGAGGAGGATTGAGCCCAGCACCATCGCCTGGCTCCCTTTGCTTTTCTGCTTGCCATCAAGCTCAGAGGAGTTCATGTGCTGCTGATGGTGCACTTGTTTTTCCTGTTGAGAGAACGTAAGACGACATAAAAAAAGGAAATCTTTTAGCTTAATGACATTAGCAGGCAGGTCGGTTGACTACTGGGGAAAGAGCCTGTTGCAGCTTTTGTGATCCTGTTTCAAGGTTCTGCCTCTCTTCTCTCCCACCCTCTCAGTAACAATGATGTAATATATTAAATTAAGTGGTAACGATGTATGAAGCTGTGGTTATCATAAAATATTTACACCCCTGGAGTGTTGTAAACACACAGTGGAGCCCTAATTAACCATAGGTAGTCTACAATTATCCCATGGTAATTACCCTAATCGGAATTGGCTCATTACGGGGAATAGAATAGAATTTGTTTTCTGTTTAGTACTGAAAAACAGAGTTGGCAATTAAATAAAGGCAGCGGCCGCTTCATCTGACTTAAAAAAATTAAATTGCCCTTTTAGTGCCTGTCACCGTTCCCACAATGTGAGCGGTATTACAAACAAAACCAATAATCAGATCCAGTTTCCAAAGTGTGCATACTTTCATAACCTTGCCTCTGTGTCAGCATTATCAATGAATTGGGTGATTAATAACTGTGATGCACAGAGGTCTATAAAAAAACCAGGAAGGGCTATCCAAAGCACTCAGAGATACACAAATAATTTTCTCCATGAAGCTATTAGAGGAGCTGTGGGAGCAGAGAGAGGACACACTTTCTTTTGCTATGGCAGTTATTCAACGGGATGGAGAGGCTCTCCGCCTTGTTAAAGCACAACAAGCAGTATTTCTGGTCAGCCCTTTCCTCCTCTGGCCGTTGGGAAATCTTGCAAGTGTAAGATCCTGGGCTATTTGCAAGAGAGCCATCCTACGCCTGCGGAGCTGCCGCCAGCTAACGGGACCCTTCCCTTCACCCCAAATGCTCGCTCCCAGCCCCTGGCTAGCAAGACGGTGCAACGCCGGCGTGCAGGACACCGCGGGTGTATCCCTGCGAAGCACCGAACACGGCCGGTGTGCAGGAGGGTGAATCTCCTGGCTCCCTTCCCAAGCGTTGCCAAACGCTGGAAAGAGTCAGGCACGTTCACGTCGGGCTAATCCGAGTAGAGCCTCTCCTCCGCCGAGGCTGGCAGGGGAGCACGGGGAAGGAAAGGTCACCTGCTGTCCGATACCATCCTGAACCCGGGAAGAGATGGCATTTCTGGACTAGACCGGCCAAGGCTGTGGCCAGGCACACGGCTCTGCTGCGGCTCCGCTGAGGAAAGGTGTTGCTCTGCCCAGCTGCCCGTCCTGCCCCTCCTTCCCCACCAGGCAGCCCTGGTCCCTTGCACCCACCAGCGTCGGGGTGCTGAGAGCACGGGGCAGCAGGAAGAGCTTTACCTGTGGCTGCTGCTGGCAGAAGAGGATCTGTAATTGCAGCCTGAGGATTGAGGACAGCACGCTGCCACCGGGAGGAATCTCCTATTTCTAATTTTGTTTCCCTATGTGCTTGCAAATGTCATGAAAAATTAAATTAAAGAAGTGTAGGGTGTTACAAAGTCCCGTCACAAAAATGTGTCTTCTAAGTCACAAATTAATGATTTATTTTCTCCATCTGGTTTGCCTGATACAAACAGGAACAGTTTGGTTTTGCTGAGAGTGGAAATGCCTCCACTGAAATGATCTTGTGGAACTAGGAAGATGCAAGAAGAAAACGTTCAAGTAGCCTGCAGCAGCCTGCACGCTGCCAGAAACAGAAGGGAAGTGCACAAAAGGAAATACAACTAGGAGGGCAAACATATCTGGCACGTTATTGATGGCTCCCTACCATACAGCGGGTCTTCAGCTGGTAGATATGTAGTTGTTTTCCACAGTTCATGAAAACCCCCTGGGTTTTGACTTTCCTCCTAAAAGCCTACCTTTCTGTCACATCTGTGACTTTCAATGCTGTTGGCTCTTTGGGCTGTACTTTCCAGCACTGTTTTTATTTTTTTCCAGCAATTACACTAACTGCCACCTCCAAAGGGGAAACTAGGATTGCCAGTTATAAATGAGGTTAGCTGTGAAAAGCGAGAAAAGGAAGAAGCTGGAGATATGCCTGAGCAGTATGCCCACAACGCTTCAGGAAGGAAATACATCCTTGCGCTTTGGAGACAGTAAACAAGGTGCCTTTTGGTCAGAATGAATAAGGTGCATTCATTCAGGACATGGTTTAGTGGGCATGGTTGATGGTTGGACTCGATGATATTAGAGGTCTTTTCCAACCTAAATGATTCTATGATTCTGAGGTAAGTCCTGCACATCTAGATAAATTATTTTTTTTTCCTTTATTGTAGAAATCAAATCTATCTAAATCACTTTTCTCTGTTTTTCAAGTATCCTGAAGTTGGATGCTAGCAAAAATTTGTGGCTAGATGTTAGCTATTTGCCTGTGGTTATGCCTGGGAAAGGGAGGTAGGGCAGGGAGGTGGTTGGTGACGTTTTCTATGTCTGCTGGCGGCTTTCAGAGGACCTCAGGACCAGCAGGAGGGGAAATACATTGGTCTAATTAGGAGACTTAGCCTTGAGTCTTAACATGATCATTGCTCCTCCTCCAGCCTCTAACCAAGGTATCTTGGGACTTTAGATTTTGTGGCTAAGCCAAGCCGAATCACGTTGGGGACAGAGATGAGATTATAGCAAACAGCGTTTTTGCCTCTTAGGATCTGAGAAGGAAGAGAAAGAGCAAGAAAGGGCAAATCTCTGTGCAAAGACTAGTGGAGTGCATTGAAGAATGATGGCTGTCTTTCACAGAAATATTATAAAAATTGTATTTAAAAAAAGTATGCACATGCTTGTAAAATTTAGCTTTTCATTGTTCTCCCTTAGCTCATTCACCTGTTTCTACCTCTCCTATTGTCCCCTGTCTAAAGCAGCTTCATTTCAACAGCCTTTTCTCTGTCAAAATCTTCTGTTACACCGAAGCATCTTCCAGCAGATCTCAGCGCAGTATGACTAGCATGTGACACCCTGATCAGGCTCCCCAAGGGATGGAGACCCCGGCCAGGTAGCTTCGGTGCCAAGAAGAGCTGCAAAGTGATCTGTCAAATCAATCCCCTCCTCTTGTGTTGTCCAAGATGTTTATGTTTTTATGAAGGGGCCAGTGCACTTAGTGAGTCTCTATTTTAGGTTTGTGCTAGCAACCCTTGGGAATTTACGTTGATGATGGAGATGAAAGGACGTCTGTCAAGGTGAAGGTCTGCATAGCCAAAATGGAGTTGGCTTCCTGGCCAGTACTCCCACAGGGACTGCAGACATGCAGTTTATGAGCGGTGTGGATTCTCACAAGAGCCTAAATACATTCACTTGATGCTCTATTTGCTTGTTTTTGAAATACCCCGTTTTTTTTAGCTTGGACAGGCATCAGTTGCATTTTATGAACTTGTCCCCCTTCAGTGTTGAATAAAGCATACAGACGAATATAATGGCAAAGAGGGGAAACCAAACACAATGTCTAGGAGACTTCTCAAAAACCTCTGTAAACCAGAAAGAGGTTGAGAGCAAACGTCTAGGCGAACATAGCCTCCTTTGGGATTACATAGCAAAGGGCAGTGCCATCCAGAAATTTTCACACCAGTTCTCTACAAGTTAATTCTGAATCTAGAAGGGACCTGGTCATCTCAGCATGACCCTGCCACGGTTCACTACCCTTCCTAAGCAGCAGCAGGTTATATTTGCATTGATAGTCTCCTTGCTCGCCTGGCAATACCCTTCTCCAACACGCAGTGTTAAGGGCTAGTCTGGGCATCTTTACATGATACTGCATTGTGCTACATAAACATAACCTTGAAATTTTTTTTTGTTTCTTTTGAGAAACATGTAACTGCTTAATAATTGCCAAAATGACATTTAGGTTTTGCTTTTTATTTTGAAATATAAATACATGTTTCAGTTCTCTAATCTAGTAAAAAATACCATATTTTTCATGGGCTCAGACACGTTATTAAATCATTTTAGATGTTACCACTGTATTCCCCTTTTTCCTTAAGTTACTCATTTGTTCCAGCACTCCTTCTTTTGGCAAGAAACTCACTTGCATAAGCTGTTGGATCAGCTTTTCACTGATTTTGAACTCAGTGATTTTTTTTTGCTTCAGCAAAAAGAAAGAGCTGAGTAGAAGAGTTTTTAGTTTAGAAATATTTCTCGTCCTTCAAGATTTTGGGTGTTCATAACTCCAGAAGGAATGGAGATGCTTAGCACTTTGCAGCATTGACTTGCTAAACCAGAGATGCTCCTGTAACCTTGTCCAGCTTCCAAGGAACTGTGCTGCTGCAGCGTCATTCCCACTTGTCCTCTGTTATCTCCCCCTGTGCTTTTCCGACTTTTTTCTTTAAGCAAAGGCTTTGGTTTTCTTGGAATGAGCTGGAAAACCTACCCCTCCCTCTGCCACGAACGTCCTACAAGATGTAATACAGCTAATTTCTCAGAAGTGTGTTTTTTCTTCCTAGTGGGCAAGTCAAGTACTGTTAATCAGTAGTGGGTGGTTTAGGTAAATGAAAGCCAGCCTGATGAGTGAGTGATGCCCGGCAGGTGAATTTGCTGATTTTTTCAGTTGTTGGCTGTTAGTTGACATTGCTTGCAGTGACTTCTTCCTTGCTTTGCTTGCATAGAGTACTAGGGAAATTTGTAACCAACAAGGGAAATATTTATTGAAATTATAACACAACAGCTTAAGAAGTTTTTACCTTGTAGGGATTCATTCTAAAGCAGTACATTACAATGGAAAACGCAGTCCTCTGCAACAGATACTGCAGCAATGCAAACCTTGAAGTGCTCTTGAAAGCTCCCAGTGATTCCACTTATGGAGCGTGTTGAATGTAATGATGGTGATAAGTGATTCACATTGCTCTGTCTCATAGATATTAAACTTAACTGCACAGCTGGCTCTGTGGGGTTTTGTAACACTTCTGTTCACCTCGTAGGTCCAGGTTCCAGATGGAAAATTTAAATTTGTGAGAGTCCATGTGAAAACCTTGTGTCCCTGAAGCCAGGCAGAGTTCTGTCTCCAGCTTCTCGGGGGACAATTGTTCCATGCTTTCACTGTCAGGAGATTTCAGTCTTAAGGTGAACTTGATTCCAGGCTTTAGACATCCATTACAAGGATCCAGCCTACAAGGCAGGAGGCTAAAAATTTCTATCATGTGATCTGTTCTCAGCCAATAGCTCACTTCTCTGTTGACGGCTGTTGAACATGGTCCACTGGATGCAACTCTGTCTCAAAAAGTCCCTACCCTAACAGTTGCTAGGGGCTGTGAAGGCAGAACAGGGGAAATAAAATTGAAGACCCATTACTTACAGCCTTGTCCCAAGTCTCCATTGCTGACACTGTTCAGGACAGTCTCATGGGTTGAGTGGATCTTTGCTCTAACCCAGTGTCCTGGTTTCAGCTGGGATAGAGTTAATTGTCTTCCTAGTAGCTGGTACAGTGCTGTGGTTTTGAGCTAGAGATGAGAAGAACGTTGGTAACACACTGATGGTTTCAGTTGTTCCTAAGCAGTGTTTAGACTAAGTCAAGGGGCCTTCAGCTTCTCCTGCCCAGCCAGCAAGAAGGCTGGAGGGGCACAAGGAGTTGGGGGGGAACACAGCCGGGACAGCTGACCCCAACTGGCCAAAGGGGTATTCCAGACCTTGAGACATCATGCCCAGTATATAAACTGGGGGGAGTGGGGCTGGGGGGATTGCTGCTCGGGAACTAACCGGGCATTGGTTGGCAGGTTGTGAGCAATTGCATTGGGCATCACTTGTACATTCCAATCCTTTCATGATTACTATTGTCATTTTATTAGTGTTACCATTATCATTATTAGTTTCTTCCTTTCTGTTCTATTAAACTGCTCTTATCTCAACCCATGAGTTTTACTTTTTTTCCCAATTCCCACTGTGGGGGAGGAGCGAGCGAGCAGCTGCCTGGTGCTCGGTTGCTGGCTGGGGTTAAACCACGACACCCAGTGGGACTGTTTGTGTGTGCCTCCCCGGGTAAACAACTCAACTTCTGTGCATCTCCATTACCAGGTCTAGAAAATGGTGATAATGCCTCACCTTAACTGTATGTACATGACAGGCAAACCAGGGCAGACTTCTAATAACACTGAGGCATCCAAAGAGGCAAACTATCATGTAATAGTGTTTTCAGAAGAACGCAGGTATCTAACTTCTCTTGGAGTGAATCCCAGTGAATCACTTTGAATGCTTGCTGCTCAAAAAAATGGGGCTCAACTCCCAAAGGCTGTGTGAAAGGAATCTGCACGAAGCTTTGGCTCTTTACTCTTGCAAACACAGATGAGATTTTTTTTTGCTGTTTTTTCCTTAAAAAATGAGACTACTTCAGTTGGAGTTTTTCATTGAAATGAAGATTTATATATACAGGCTGAACTAACACCCCTTTTCAGTTGCCTACCATTGCTCCATACAGTTAGCTGACTTTTCAAGAGGTTTAGAGATTAAGGTATACTTTAGTTTGCAACTCCCTTTCTTTTATCAAGTCTTGGTCACAAATGCAGCTTTATAAAGGCATCTGGTTGATGTGATTCAGAACGCATTTTACAAAACGCTTGGCTCTGTGGAGAGAATTGATTTTTGTCGGTGAAAGTGATTGACAATCCAAACCCACATAACCTAAAAGGAGGGAAGGCAGGCAGCAGGCAGAGCGGCTCAGGACTCCTGGCCGGTGGGTGTGAAGGGGAGTACAGACAGGAGCCTTGCGCTCGTGTGTGGGACTCGATGGGTCTGGCACCACCTCAAGAAGATGTTTCTGGTCCCTGTTTCAGTGGGCCGAGCTGGAAAACAGCACCAAGTCTCGGCTCAGGGAGGCTCTCCAGGCTGTACTGCGAGCGTAGTGGCCGAGTCCCCAGGAAGCCGATTCACCGTGCTAGAGTCTTCACTGGAGCCTTCATCTCGGACAGCTCTTCAGAAACCTGCGTGACTCATGTTACCAGTGCTAAGCACTGAATCATGCACCTACCAAATCCATCAGCAACAAAATTTATAGGTAAAAAATAAGTCGGTACACCTCTTTAAAGTGTTGGCAGCATTTTATCAGGATAAGTGTTTGGATCTTATAACCATATGAGCTTTCCAAAGTATTAATTTAATTGCACAGCCACCTTCTTATCTAATTTGCCCCTAGCCAGATCTTAAAAATGATTTAAACTTCAAAGATGATAGTAATCCTACATGCACAAAGACACTTGGAAAAACTATTTCTTTGAAATGTAACTGATTACAAACTAGTGTTGATTGCCTGTGCTCTCCTTGCAGCATTAGCTTTTCTGTGGGCACGGAGTGCTCTTGTAATTTGTCAACTGCTGCCACTATTTAGGATCAGTTAAGCTTTCTCACATTAATTAAAAACTGTAATTAAATAACGAAAAAGCCCCTCACTATGACTCAGTCTCAGAGTGTGCATCTGGCCCTTGTTTGAGGTGGAGGGGAAAAAAAAGTGAAGTTATGTCAGAAATTTCCGGGATGTTTTCTTTTGATTATCCCATAAAGGCACTCTGCTGAAATGGTAATGGCTGGGAAATAAAAGAGAGAGACAGACATCTTTCACTGAGGTGGAAAGGACTGTGGTAAATCTTTCTGCTTATGTTGCATTTTGATCTCTGAGTGCAATACGGTAATAACAGATCATGAACAGAAGGTGCAAAATAAATATTCTTTTAAAATTTCTTTTAATTTTAGCCCTGTAAAAGTCCTGGTGAACTTTATTTAAAAAGATTCCTTTCCTTGAGAAGATGTGCACTCCACTCTTACTCCCCATACTGATACAAAAGGGCAAGATGAGCATTAAAGAAGGAGATTTACTCTTGCAAGTGGCTACCACTGCATTTAATAGCTGTATATTTACGTATTTTAAAAGATTAGGGTGTAGCTTCTGAGTACATTTGGGAAAGAAAGAAGAGCTCTGTGCATAAGCTCTATCACATTGCACAAGATCTGTCTCCACTAATTCAATTTGGCCACTTTTATGTTGTTTTAGTGACCACATAAAACAGGGAGGGTAGGATACCTCAACTTCTGTCTCCTGATGGAGAGGACATGCATGTTATAGCTAAAGCATTCTAACAATTATACTGTCCTGATTGTAACATAAAGATGAGACATATTTCCTCATAACTCCCTATCTAGATTCCACGAAGGCTGTTCAAAAACATTTGTTGAACAGCTGTCTCTAGAAAGAAGAGTGTGCTAGTGAAATGTATTTCTTAAATTGATACAGATTTCAGTGAATTGCGGTTTGGAGTTATTTTTGGAGAAAAAAGTTTTCAGAGTGAAAAAATTAGCATTTCAAAATACACTGATTTTTTACAAAAAAGACGTTCAAATGGTGTTTATTGAGCTGAAAATTCGGAGTCATACAAAGTAATTTTTTGAAGGAGGGAATCTTTTGTGATTACTGCTGGCTTTAGAGCTCAATTTAGTTTGAAAGAAAAAAAGATGATCTTTTCCATGACAGAAATCTCCTTTTTATTGGCTCAAGATTCTTATTTCTGTCACAGTAGGTGGAAACTTTTTTTCTTGATCAAAGCAAAAAGGTAATTGCTTTGTTTATTCACCTTTCCTTTATTCCTGTGCTGTAAACATGTTCAGTTGAAAAACACAGGTCCCTTATTAAGAGGCTGTGATCTCACTTGTGAAATCATAGAGTCATATAACCACAGAATAGTTTGGGTTGGAAAGGACCTTTGTAGCTCATCTAGTTCCAACCCCCTTGCCACGGGCAGGGACACCTTCCACTAGACCAGGTTGCTCAAAGCCCCATCCAACCTGACCAGTACTGCAGGTGGGTCTCACCAGAGCGGAGCAGAGGGGCAGAATCCCCTCCCTTGACCTGCTGGCCACCCTGCTTTGGATGCAGCCCAGGATATGGTTGGCTTTCTGGGCTACAGTTGCGCACTGCTGACTCATGTCTGATTTTTCATTCACCACTACCCCCAGGTCCTTCTCCATAGGGCTGATCTCAACCCCTTCAACCCCCAGCTTGTATTGATACTGGGGATTGCCCCAACCCAGGTGCAGGACATTGCAATTGGCCTTGTTGAACAACCTGGTTGATCAACCCATCCGGAGATCACAGGTGCACTATCTTTCTATTAAATTTTTCCTAATGTCCAACTTGATTCTTCTGACCAGAAAATTGTGCTTGTTGCCCTTGGTCTTATTATCTGTCTCACAATACTAAGAGGGGTTTGGTCATCAACTCTGTAACTGGCCTCCAAGGAGGCTGTCATTACAGTGTCCCTTAGCCTTCTCTTTGCCAGCCTGAGCTGCTGCTCACAAGAAGGGAAGAGCTGGTGGCAGTGCTGGTCACCCAGGGCAGCCCCTCCTGCAACAACCATGAAATGCTGGAGGCTGGGGTCCAGAGGAAGGCTGGAAGGTGGGACTTCAGGCTTTGGGGGAGAAAATGGGGGCTTATTCAGGGATTGCCGGGCATGATCCCCTGGGGAGCTGCCGTGAAGGAGAAGGGTGCCCAGGAGAGCCATCTGGTTTCTAAAGGAACTGGCAACAGATCCCACTTCAGCATCCCAAGTGTTCCTTCCCCATGCTTTTCCCCCTGTGTGGTACTGAGCTAGAGGCTCACTTCCAGTTTCGTACTGGAGATCTACACAGTGAAAGAGCTCCTTAGCACAGAGCGCGACTGGTTCCCCTCTTCTTCCCTGCCTGTCTTTCCTGATCATCCTGTACTCATCCAGAACCATGCTCCAATTGTGGGTGCAGCATCCTACCATGTCACCACCATCCCAGTCCTGTTGTAGCCCTGCCACTGCGCCTGGACTTGTGGGCCCTTCTGTTGTCTAGGCCTTGCACATGAGTTCCGTACAAGCAGTAGAAGAAAGCCTCTGCATGAACTTCCCCTCTGAGAAGGAATGCAAAAATCCCTCTGCGGGCCTTCTCCCTTGCATATCTCCTCCATTTGCAGCTTTTCTTTCATCTCGGGACTTCAGCCCCTGTTCCCTGGTGAATGTAGTTTAAAGATCTCAGCAATTCAACAAACATGGCCACAAAATTCTCCCCTCTCTCTTGGTTCAATGGACCCCCACCCTTCTCAGCAGTCCTTGCTCAAAGTCAGAGAAGACAACATGCTGAAGGAAGCTGGATCCTTGCTAGGCTGTGCAGGCAGACACTGGTCTGCCAGTTGTGTCTGCTCCTTTCAGGGCCAGCCCCTGTGACTGTAAGGATTAACAAGAACACCACTTGGGCCCCCGATCCCTTCACCCTTCCTCCTGAGGCTTTACAGTCACCTTCAATCTGCTCAGGGTTTTCTGTGTCTGTATCACTGGCACCCATGTGGATAAGCAACAATGAGGAGCAGTCAGGCATCTGCCTGGGCCTTGGCAATCTCTCTACGCTGTCACGGATCTGGGCTCCAGGCAAAGCTGCTCCAGCACCAAATCTGCTGGGCTGAGAAGTCTGGCTAGCAAAGGGGTGCTTCTCCTTCCTACAGAGGGGGTCACTGGTCACCAACACTTGAAAAATTATTCTGATAGTGTTGGTCCTAATCTGAAAAGAGAGATGTCCAGCCCCCCAGGAGGACTTGTTCCTCTTCTGTTGCAAGTGGATGTGGGAATGAAGCCTTCCTCCTGGTGACTGAAGCCATGAGTTTCCATCTTCCCCTGTCCTGAGATTCTGTGTCCTTTCTTGCCTTGGTCATGTCAACCTTTTTGTTCTCTGTTTTCTAGGAAGCAGGAGGCTGGCTGTGTGTTCAGTCTGCCTGTCTGCAGGGCCCCTCGCTTGGCAGGGCACCCCTTGTGCTACCTCCGTCTTCCTGGCACGGTTCACTCTTGAACATCAGGATCACTTCACGCTGTTCCTCCCATGCTGTTGACTAGGAAAAAGGAGAACTTGACATTTCCTCCAACTCTCTGTGAAATCTCTGCACATTTACTTCTGTGTAGATAAAGGAAAGAAACATATGTTCTGTGCTTCATCTGCTCCCTTCTTCCCATGCAGGTAGATTGCAAGAATTAGAGAAGGTGAAGACCAGAGAATCACGCCTCTGGAATGGTAGTAGACACAGGGAGTCACATAAGCACAGTCTGGACTACCATGAGTCTGCTGAATGTGATCTGTGAAAACTGGTCTTGGCTCTTCTCCATTAGCTCTGAAGGCAGCTAATTGCAAGGTTGAATTCCTTCTCAGGTGGTCAGATGTAGCCATTTGTCCACCATTTCCAGCAGGCAGGAGGAGCTACACTTGGACAGGAAGGCAAAAACCATGATCCAAAAGTGGAGAAGGGGATTTTTGGTAGTAGTGCGAAGTACTTCTAAAGAATGTGCTTTGTGACAGATTTGTTTTATGAAATGGGATTTCTGTTTCCAAATTATAAAATCCATAAAAAGTTACTAGAAAATGCAAAGCTGTGTACAACACCTTCAGAGGCACTTTGGCTAATTTATGTGTATGTATGGGGAGAGGTGAAGTGCATCTTGTCTTCGCAATCACTATTTTTCTGATGGGCCAGTCCTTTCTGGAAGTTCCAGCCCCAAATTCAGCATGTTATTTAATCACCTGAAGGTTCCTGGTAGGAAGGACACCAATTAAAGCAAAAACGTGCTGGAGCTCCTGGATCCTGTTGACACCACGGTGGCCAGAGCGGACTCTGCTCAGGGCACATGTCTGCTGCTGGAAACTGAGGAGCAGGCGGGTCGCAGCACGTCCTCACTGCATGGCTGAGGGTCAAGTTGAGAAACCTGGGTCACACCGAAGTGAACAGCTACATCCAAAACACGCAGCACAGTGTCACATGGAGATGCCAACTCATGCCAAAACATACTCTGTCTGTATGAAAAGACCTCTACTCTCCACAAAGCTGATTAGCTCCAGAACAGCTCTAGGCTAACACAGGGGCAGCCTACACTACCAGAGCCAGCTCTGCTTATGTTAATTTGGGCTAAAGCTGTCTGTTATGCTTTATTACAGCATGTAGACATATCCTCTCTTTTTTTTTTTTTTGTGTGTGTACCTCTGATAACATTCATTAAAACCACCCATGCCTGTCTCCTGGTGAATTTTAGCAGTTTCACATTTTAGCTGAAAGTCAGAATTCAGGATAAAAGGAAGCCATAAATAGGCAGGGCAGGGACTTTTTATTGAGCAGCCCATGCAGTCATGTGCTATGGACTCTTTGCAGTTTTTCTAGGCATATGTTTAGGGTTTTGGTTGCTTGCTTCTCAAAATCCCTGCACTAAACTGAACCAGCCCACTGATGTTCCAGTTACTCAGCGTGTATCTGTGTTGACCACTTTTGCAGTGAGATCAAATGTTTGCCAAAATCTCCTCACCTGTGTACTGAAAAATATCTCTGCTGAGAACTGTTCAAAACAGCTGAATATACAGCCAAAACCGCATAGTCAGTCCATGGCCCAAGCCTCTTTCCAAATTGGACAGATGAGACAGAGAAAACAAGATAATGGCCTTTTTACAAGTCTGTGTAGCCTCTTTACAAACATTGATTCTGCATTTCTCTCAATGAACAATTAATAGCAATAGATTTCAGAAACGTTCTGCAGTAGTATAAACTAACATTTCAACAGACATGAAAAAGCAAACATGTTTTTTTCTCAATGGAGAACTACTATAAGAAATTAAATCATGTCTCATTCTGTAGAGTTTCCTTACAAGTAAGACCTCTGACATCCAATCATCTCAAATATTTGCATAAAAAAAAAGTTTCAGATTTCTACCAAATATACTGCTTGCAGTATATTTGGATAACTTGTTAAGTTTGCCCGTTGATGGCTACGCTATGACTAACTGTCACTGATCTGGCCAGCTAAGCAGCCTAATTTTTGGATGGAGGGCCATGTGGAAACCCTGAGTAAGGTAAGGAGAGGACAAGTTGAGTGAGATTCAAGCATTAGATATGTGCAGTTCAGACAGGTACATCTTACCAAGGCCCTTTTGAAGCAATAGACACTCTGTGTGATTCACATTGCACAGGGTGAAAGAGGTTGTGCTCTAGAAGCACCCAGGGCTCTGCAGGTGTAGACATCGGCATTTGATGAGATGAGTACCACCCTTGGCAACCATGGAAACCAAAGTCACGGAAGGACTTTGTTTGGTCCAGTTTTTGCTACTGACTCATAGCGGGAGGAGGGAGGAGGGCCTATACAGGAGATGGTACATTCTGCTTGCCATAAGTGCTCAGACCTGTGCTTGAAGGGTATCGGATATTAATTAAGCACACAGGTTACAAAAGGAAACACTGAATGATGCTTGATGCTCCCAGGGTCTGAATTTCAACCGAGGGTTGGGATGAGGGCTACAGATGCTGTAGGCTCCCTGCTACGCCCCAGGCTACCCCCACAGCTTAGCAGTTGATAGGATTTGCAGAAGTGCATAAAGGCTCGTGTGTCCCGATTAGTTTTTGGGTTTCTGTTTCCTTTTTTTTCCAGGACTGTGAAGTGCCAGATGTCTTTATCAGCCCTCACCCTCAGTACAGAGTCCAGTCAAGTACCTGTGCGAGTCAAGACTGAGGGGAGGCTGCCCTGGCAAGTGCATGGCTACAGGCAGGGCGCAGGGGACGGGTGACACGCTGTTGTGTGTATCAGCTCTCCATTGTAGGTGTGGAAAGACTGGGGGAGCTGCCTCGGTGCTCAGGGTACAACAGTGGTTGCCTGCTTGTCACGGCATGCTCCTTCTTGCCCCAGCCAGAGATCCAGAGCATTCGGCTCATGGGCCGAGAAGATTAGCATTTGAATGAGGAATCCTGTTGGCTACTCAGTCCCAAAACTCCTAATGGAGTAAGTTTGAGACCAGTTATTTGTTGTTTTTTTAAAAACCAAAGTTTTCCCTGTTTCTCAGAAAAACAGGAGATGATTTCATCTTATCATAATTGCTAAATTTATTTTTAAGATGGGACAGTGTCAAAAGCTGTAATCTTGCATGCTTCCTTTAATACATAACATCCTGATTATAGTGGCCCTGAAAAATTAACAAGTATTCAAATAAACCCTAACTGAAAAGGATGCGAGGCCACCATTATCCAGCCTGTGTGACTCATTAAAGTGAAGGGCGAAGAGCACAGAAGAGTTGCATTAATCACTTGGTTCTGCTACAGGAAGAAAAGCATTTGTGTGATACTTTATTTACAACATACCATATGCAGAATTAGCTGATAGTCTCACAAAGACTCTAGGGATGCTGATGACAAAGAAGCATCCCACTTCTAAATAATTTTGGGAGGTCCTTTAGTTAAATTTTATTTTAGACTTTGCATTTTGCTTTATAATAATGCAGAAAAAACTCTCAGAGTTTTGCTTTTTTGATGAAAAAGAAAAGCTTCATTTCCTGTTTAATGGCTTCTTCCCTCCTGGATTTTAGAATATGACAAAAAATCACATAAATTTGAAAAGATAATTTCATGACTGGGTTTTGTAAGACAAAGAGTGAGAACCCCCCCAAAAAAAACTTATGAAGAGGCTGAAGACACCTTTTTTTAGAGCAAGTATTTGGATGAGTTACCTTGACAATGCTCTTAGAAAAGTCATATGCTATTAGCTTAGTTCTCATACCACAGGTGGCTGTGCTATTAGGAAAAGAGAAACAAATGGGTGAAGTAAAACTGTGGGTGCTTAGGCTCTCTGAAGAATACTTGGAATCAGAAAAAAAGAAAATAAAAGAAAGCGATCTGAATGGAGAAACAGACCAGAATGGGTATCAGAAGATAAAAAAGTAGCATTGTTTCTGATGATAGGTGGTCCTGGTGTATTTAGTGGCTTTATTGATTCCAGGAGTGACTCATCTGCAGCTGATAAGCCAGTCTTGCAGTTGGGTTGGGGGCTCCAAACTGTGTCTACACCAGATGGTAAAAAAGTTCTCTAATGGGAAATTTGGTGAGCATTGAGAGCACAGCATGTGACAGGAAACTCCTGATAGGTACAAACGTTATAAATTACCATTCAAAAGAATGTACCTTGTCCAGAGTAAGATTTCCTGGTGATAGTTGTTGTACATTTACAAGACTCTCACAGTAGATGGTTAAAGCCCTGGACTGTCTTGGGCAAAGGTTTATGTTGCACAGCACTGTTCAGAAGTGAGGCAGCAGACGGAGAAAATCTCAGATGTGGTTGATACTACAAAATCCAAAACACAGAAGAAAAGAGACTTGGTGCAGGAAGAAGTGATGACTTCAACGTTGACGTTACAAAAAACAACATATGGAGCTTCATATGCTATGGCAAACACCATAAACTGAGGCATGGGCTGGCATTTGGAAAAATTTTAATATAGTTTGATTATTGTTGTTGTTTTTGGCTGGAGAGCTGTTTGAGAGCCTCTTCCGGGAGCCAGCTGGGACTGATTACTATGCGGAGCAGTATACGTTCAGTAGTGCAGAGGAGGTAGACCCAGAACACTTGTGGAGCAGACCTCTGCCAGGCTCCCTGGCTTGGGGTGGCTGCTGGATTTCCTGTGGTGGAAATCACAGAAGGACTCCCAGTCTGCAGTTGCTGTATCTTGACTGGAGAACGTTTGGATTTGTCTACACACTGCCATTCTCACCTTCAATAAAGCAGTCGAAGGAGCTGTTTTAAGATCAGGGAGTGAGCCTTTGTTGATGTTGTCCATGGCTTTTCTGTCAGTGTTGTCAACAAACTTTTCAATTAGTGTCAGTTGAGGTAAGGGGCCCTGTGGTGTCAAAAGATAATCTTTGATTACAATTTTGATGACAATGATGACCTTTTAGCTTTTATTTAAAATTAACTCTTAGACTTTCCTGAGCTTGCTAAAATAAAAAATGCTCTAGATTTGTACATAGTCTTCAAAATTTGCAATACTACAACCCATGCTAAACATATTATTCATCCAGTGACATCAATAGGACTATTCTTAGAGATATACACGTCTGCAAGGTCAAGACCTTATTCTGTATTGTCCTAACTGTGGAATAACACATAAGTGGGTGCTGGGAGTGAATCCACCAGTAAGCTGAAAAATATATTCCTTTGAGGGGTCAGATACAAAAAGCAATAAAAAATTCAGTTCATCACCTTTCCTGGGTCAGCAGAACCTGGCTGAACGTAGGCTTTCTGTTCAAGATTGATGGCATTTTTTTCTTTGTAATAATGGAAATATCAGAAAAAACCCAATGTCTTCCATTATAAAGTAGTAACAGCCATGATAAGCTAAAAATATTGATCAGATTATGTTTACCTTTTTTACTTTCTGACCCACAGGAGATAATCACCACCTCTCTCCATGATCATGTCCTACCATTGCTCCTTTGCTGCCTGCAACTTCTTCTCTCAGGTCTTACTGTTCAACAGTCAAGTTAAACTCAGAGTCTTGCTCTCTATTTGTGTTTAGCTTTGCAAAATGCTGCTGCCATTTCAGAGCTGAACAAGCATTTGTGTGCTTGGAAGCTTGTTTGTTTTCTCAGTGATGTAAATTGGCCTAATAAACAGATTGCCTGTCTTTGCAAATTGTGTCTTTCCAGCAAGACACCATCTTTGACCAATTCATCTGAACTGCTCTGAATTTTATAATGTATTCCAAACTTACATATATGTAGCACAAGAAATTCTAGAGTGAATTTTATAGGATCATTATAGGGTGATTTTTTCCTACCGTGCTGAATTACTGAAGCTCAGAAGTATGTGTGCGCAATACAACTTCTCTGACTTTAAGACTTGTAAATTGTTTTGGTCAGTTAGATTTCTGTTTCAAGATGTTAAGTTCATGTTGAGAAGCAAAATTCTTTGTTAACAGAATTATTGACCCAAACCCAAGACACTAAATGAAGTATGATTTGATAAAACTGACATCTTGTTAATTTTTCTCTGTCCCTTAACACAACCTTCAGTAAATCTGAGCTGCAACACTAAAATACTCTATATACTCTAGTTTCACGCTATCTGCAAACTAGCCAAAACGGAAAACTATGAATATCTTATAAGGAAATCTGATTTTCTTTGGTCCCATTTTCCTCCAGGAAGTTTCTCTGGCACATTTCCCCTGTTGCATTTACAACTGCAGCATTCTAGCTCTTTCAAGCTCTGTGAAATATATCAGATATCAAGAAGTCAAATATCTATGTCTCCTTCGTATACACAGCCTGTGAGAGCACTCTTACTGACTTCCTACATTGTCATGGGGAAGCATTTATATTTTACCTTGTTTAATCAAGGTACAAACAGGTCTTAGATAACAAACACAAGGGCAGAGGGAAATAATGTCAACAAAAAGTGCCCGAAAGATTTACATAAACTGTCATTTGAGCTTCTGTAACGTGCAGATGTAACTGCTAGAGGTAATAGAAATACCTGTCATTTTAGCTGTCAACACATCATGGCAAGTTTACCCAGTTGCCCTTTGGGCGCCCCTTTTGCTTCGGTTCTTTGACTGGTCTTGCCTCACTGCCTTTCACAGACAAAGTTAATAGCTGTGATCATTCCTTTCTACTCACTTCACATATTCATTCTGACTCAACTTTTTCTCTGACTCACAATCTGTTTCTATTTCCATAATCATGAGTGCATGTGAAACATCCTGGGCTAATGCGAAATGGCACAGACATCAAAATGTGTTATTCATACCTATGTGAGTAATGCCCACTCACTCTTTGGTACATGTGTATTGACTTGATAGCACCTTCATTTCCTGCCTCTTTCCATTTATTCAATCACTTGGTGAACCTTCTTCCACGGTAATGGGGATGATTCCTCTTTTGTTCTTATGTCAGAATGAAACCGCGCCTCAACATACCAGGATTACATCTTCAGCCAACTTTAAAAAAATTATCTAGAAAAAGAGAAAAAATGAAGTTTAGGAGTTCTGATAAACAATTAATCATCACAGGGAACCAAATAACTAATTCTTTATACAGTCTGCTGAAAGAGCAGGAGTTCCCAACCTTGGTGAACAAAAGCTCACCAAGGAATTCAGCATAATTTAGAAGTTAGAAGTCACACGTGCATTTTTGGCCTTTGCCAAAATCTTTTTGTAAATCATGTGTGGGAGACATCAGAGCAAAAAATGACATATATGTCTGGAGTGAATTGGTTTGCTTAGGCTGTAGATCTGGTGCATCTGGAGGCACACATTTTAATGATAATACATGCTACTGTTAAATCGAGGTCAGTAGCTGACCTGTAGGTGTTGCAACTGCTTGAAACGTTGGGGCTTTGTGGTGCAAAGTCTACTGTACTTGTGAAAACTACTGGGTAGATTCTCTCGATGGACCTGTCATATTATCTGCTATGTAAGATGTAAAATTGCAGAGGAAAGTTCGAGTAAACTGGATGAAACTCCTGAGAGATCTCCAAAATCCACAAAACAAACAGAAAGTGTTAGAGGAAGGAATATCCTTTTCTGTATCAACATCTGTGAGCAGAGGGGGTCAGGAAGGAGAAGAGAGCTACAAAATAATCATGAGATTATCTATTACTTTAAACATGACCTTAGGGTAACAAATTAGGGTAAATTCTTTTTACTGGAACATTATCGCATATAAATACTAAACCCCTGGAGATTTCTACTTATAATAATACTCTACTAATACTACTTTTATAGATGGATATTAATTGACAAGTGTGACCTTTTAGATACCTTCTAGGAGGTCATGGACTTGGTGATTATTGTGGAACTGCAGAGTTAACTCTTCCTGGAGCTCTTACCGGGTATCCAGAAATCTGGCAACAACTCTAATTCAATTGCTTGATGTTTAATGAAGAATATTGGTAAGATATGCTCTGTAATCTACAGTGTTGATACACACAAATTAACTTCATCACATGCAGCAACTCAGGCTCTTACCACAGATGATATCCGGGTGGGAACAAAGAAATCCTGTCATGAATAAAAGATCTGATGCTCAGCCTGTTTTAAAAATGGCATAGTCTGTCCCTCCCAAACTTCTGATGGAGAGGGATGTAAATCTTAGAATGTAATTTTAAATACCCAGTTAGTCAGAATTATAGGAAAAGCTGGAGTTGGGTAGCGTAATAAGTGCAGAGGTTCTATTATTTCAATCTTTTTTGCTCGGCCTTATATTGCCAGGGACAAATACATCAAATGTTCTGAAGAGGTTTCCCTGTAGTCACTGCAGCGTCGTACTGAGAACAGATTCCAGAAGCTTTGCTCGTAGGAGGGTTGAATCCATTTGGACACGTTGGAGATGACACATCTGGTAAATGGGTGTGATGCTCTGGTTTTCCAGCTCCAAGTGGGTGGATCATAGGGTGTCACTCTTGGGTATAGTGGTGGAGGTGGGGGAAGGAAGCCCTAAAAAAAGTTGACTGGGCCAGGGTGAAACCTCATTCCTTCACTGTGATGTTGAAAAAGTGACATCGCAATGCAAATATTATAGCAAGATATGATTTTGGCTCGGTTATTTCCATCCTCCCTTGTTTTATTGCAAAACATTTATTTTCTGGAAGTTTTGGGTTTGTGGGTTTTTTTTGTTTGTTTGTTTTTTAAGCCACTGTTTTTGTTATTAACAGCAATTACCACTCACTGCAGTAGGGAATTTTGTCTTGCTCAAAATTAATACTAAGCAAGAAATGATCAGACTTTTTCTCTCTCCTTTTTTTCCTAGTGGCATGTCCCTTCCAATTTGCCATTTGCCAAACCT
Organism: Pandion haliaetus; assembly: GCA_013401275.1. Lineage (NCBI taxonomy): Eukaryota > Metazoa > Chordata > Aves > Accipitriformes > Pandionidae > Pandion > Pandion haliaetus. Next base: position 88,786 of record VYZV01023881.1, read on the forward strand.
ACTTTCTTTTACAACAGCTGCACCATCTGTACAGACAGAAATTTTTGTTTTAAGACTGCTGTTGTTTAAGCTGACCATGCACTAGTAACTGACAGCAGCTTGCTTTTTCAGAAATTGCTTTAAATAACAGGCATCAGTGAACATAGATGCAATTAGTACTTCAGTATAGTGGGCACTCTACCACACCTCTGAGTCGTTTTCTGGATTATCTGAACAACCTGGAGATCAAAGTTTAAAACTTGCTGTTTTTTTATGCAGGGTATTACATTTTGTAGGAGAACACTGCGAGATATGAGATGCTTATGCTGGTAACTGAAGATGTACTTGAATATTCCAAATGTCTTCTGACTCATTGAAACGTGTACACTCTCTGTGGACCTCCTAATCCGTTCAGTAAAAAGAGTAGAGGTTATAGATATCTGGGTAATTGAACTGAACTCAAATACTTCATCTGGCTTCAGTAACATTTCTTGCATTTCTCACTCTGGAGTTTTAATTTTCTTGTTGTGAAATCATCTTGCTGGAAAAAAAACCCCAAACCAACAACAAAAAAACCCCCCAACTGTGAGAGCTAGGTTAAACAGACTTTCTTAACTGTGTTTTTTGCTATGTATTAAGGCTGATATTTGAGCGCACAGAGCAAAAAAGGAATTGGAGGGAGGTGCTGTTGATGCCTGCCCATCCCCTCACACCCTTTCCCCGAGAACCCCCAGGGACCTCGAGCCCCGGCTTCCCCCCGTGTCGGCGTCCGCTCCTCCACCCATGACCTCGGTGACGGTGGTCCCTGGCCGCCCTCCACGGCACTTCCACGGCCTTTCCCCGTGCTGCCTGGACCCTCGCACTCCCTCCTGCAGTCCCCGGGCAGCTGCTGGGAGTTGTCGGTGCTCGGCCATCCCACGGGGCGCTCGCGTCCCTGGTGCCTGGAGTAAGGCTTTCCACCCCGCTGGGGCTGTTTGCTTACACTTTTTATACCATTGAGTACTGGGTTTATACCGCTGCAGTCTTCTTTCGGACTCTGGAGGACAGGAAGCTTCACACAGTAAGTGTAAGGTGACGCTCCGTGCTGCGTGCGGAGGCAAACCTGTCCGCAGGCAGAAGCTCCGCTGAAGGGCTCCTGGTGGGAAGGGGGCTGGCTGCCAACATCACCCAGGGCATTGGCCATTCCTCCCTCCTTCAGCATTTTCCTGAATGCCTGATAACATTAAGTAGAGCGCGGAAGACACACGAGCGGTGCCAGTGATTTTGCACGGGGGTCCGGCAGCCAGTTCCCAGAGGGGCTTAATCGCTGCTTTTGGCTCAGCGACGATGACCGAGTTTGAGTGACTGCATGGGCTGTACATTTAAGCCTCAGCGTCCTCTTACTGCAGCTCCGGTGTCTTTATTCTTTCTGGCTTGAAGACAAACCTTCGTATGGAGAAGGTCACTGAAAAATGCGCTGCTTTAAATGGGCAAAAATAATGTTGTTTGCTATAAACATGTTGTTAAACTGTGACATCAGTATTTGGGAGGATAGCGGTTATAGAAAGACCATGTGAGAAATGATCTCAGTCAATGGATAACAGCTTAGAAAATGACCAGAAAACTTTTTTCTTAATTTAAGACAAAACTTGACTTAAATCTGTGTCAGTTTATAATGATACAAAAAAGCTGACACTGGCAGAAATTGTACATTGAAACAGAAAAAAGTATTTCCGTGGAAATACCCTTAAAAATGCTTGTTCTAATACTGAGATTCCTTAGTAAGCTGGGGATACCAGGAAAGATTCCTGGACACAGCTCAAGTCTTTGCAGATAGATACTACTGGTCATTAAAGAAAAGCATAGCTGCTCTGAAAGAGCAGAGTGACATTTTGATTGAAAATACCATTAGATTAGAAGCTCGCAATGCTTCCAGCCCCCTTTGCTCGGTGTTCGCTGAGGGCATGCATTTAAATATGCGCTGCTTTAGAAACTACTAACATTGCACAAGGCACATTACAGCTTTCCTGCCCAAATGAACCACTTGAAAAGTATGTTTCATCTTCTGGAAACAGTCATCTCACACTATCATTGCCTACATTTGGCAATAGGTTTTGAAAGATGCTCTCCGACTATGCTGTTATGTGGGTTTCTCAAGCTCAGAGCATGTTTGTCACTAGACATCTCTGTCTCGAAGACACAGTGGCTTGCTTCTCATAATTTTATTTTTTTTTGTTCCATTCAACAAAACCATTATTCAAGTGAAGGGAGAGTTCATTAGTCTAGGAATTCATTTATGGGTAAGCACGCTTTTGTAAGCTCTTAAATTGCTCAGTGTAGTAGACTGTCAAGATAACATACACACGCCAGAAATCAGAGACCTGTCATAGTGCATCTCTGATTACAGTTATAATTTCCTCATTTGAGAGAACACGTGAGAGATAATGTGTTTTGCAACTTGTACGCATATAAATCTGACCAGTCCTTTGGGCTGTGGATTCCTTCTTGTACAGCTCGTATAATCCAGCAAAACATTTGTATTTCAGGTACACTGCTTCCGATGCCTTTTAAATTCTTCTTCCTCCCGTTTCACTTCACCTCTGCCCATCTCACCAAAGACAGCAGCCATCACATCATATATGCATATATTCCTGCACTGTTTTCTTTCCTACAGCGTGTCTTTCATGGCAGACATTCAGTCTCAGGAGACTTGCTTTCATTGTTTTCATATTTTGAATGGCTTGAAAGGAACGACAGCTGAGAAAAGAAGGGTCAACAAGCTAGATTCAAAATGATAAATAGACTGGTTGCTGGCATGCTGGAGCATCCGGCGTTTTTTTGACATACTGTACATCTTCCTTCTCACTCGTGCTTCTTTATTTCAGACAGAAGCTTGCAAGGAGCTTTAGTATTAATGCATTTAGTACTAATAGATACTGAATCTATTTGGAAAAACCACAGTGTGATTGTGCTGCATCTGTTAGGTTAAAAACTGAATTAAGAATTTTAATAGAAAGCATATGAATAGTTTTGCATCTACAGAATAGCACATCTCACTTTTCAGTGCAATTGAATCAAAGCTTCTGTTATTACCTATGCTGACTGATATGAGCATGGTCTTCTCTCTCTAATTAGACTGTTAAGGTCCATGGAAAGCAACTGCCAGCCAATACAGAAAACTAAGGATTGCTTCCTAATCTTCATGATGATGTAGGTTTGGTACACAAATAATTGGCTTTGCATACGCTGGAGTAGGAATAAAGGAGAAATCAATACCAAAGAACGTTGAATAATTCGGCAGTAGGGTAACATTTGTCAACTAATATTTGGTGCCAAACACAGGAACACTCAGGGTAAAATGTGTATTTACAAAGGAGAAAGAGAAGTATTAACCAGATGGTCATAAGAAGGAAGACTACTGAACGGAAAAAGAAAACAGCTCGGACTGAATGTATGTGAGTAGAGGCACACACCTTCCTCAAACCATAGTCTGCAATGGAGGTAGAAATCTGATGGAAGACCCGCTATCTAATTAAGCAAGCCCATATAAAAGTGAAGCAAAGAACCATCACCCACTCTGGAAATGCTCTTTGTGAGCACTTATTTTCAGATAAGAACGCCACTGCCCATACTCAGTCACTCCCTGGTTTTGGTATTTAAATATTGGAGAACTAGAGCCAGAAAGAAATTATCCCTGGTTCTGAAATCACATTAGCCTTGGCAACACATTTGAAAGTTTTAAATGAAAATTTTCCTCTGACCAATGGAGAAAAGCCATTGATCAAAGTGTCTGACACAATGTATTAATAGTTTAAATGATCCTGTCTCAGCATTATCCACAGATCTTGCACATGTCTGAATGTAGAATATTCCATAGTTTCGCTTCCCTAGTAAGGAAGCAAAAAAAGATGCTTCTCCCAGAATACACTGGAGTTATTTTGTCCAATGAAACGTTTTCTCAAGCAGGCTTTTGAAAAACGGACAGAGCATGCACAGACTGTGAAGGGTCTTCGCCTTAGTTACACCCAACAGGCAACTGAATTCCTGAAGTGAAGTGAAGTCTCAAGGGGAATTGTCTTGAAATCAGCTGTCAGACTTTTAAAATTTAAGTTTTAATAGCCTACCAATACCACTAGAAAGAATTCTCAGTCACCCTGATCATCTGATCAGTTACCAGCAGAGCACAGGATAAATTCAGCAGTCTTGATGGGACTTGTACTAATGACAAGTGTGAAAGAGGTATTCTAAATTCCAAATATTTTGATTTTTCTTTGAGTTGATAAGTGATCACTCAAGACCTATTTCTGTTATTCATTAATACGTTGCTACCCAAACTGAACTTTCCAGTGAATGTTTTTGTATTTTATAATCTCGATAGTGTCTATGTCTTACCTTGACTACTCTGTTGTGACCACAAAAGTGGTATGCCAAGGAAACAGGTCCTTTTTTAATAGCAGTCAACTTTTGAAACACACTAAAAAGCCAGAATAGTGCCAGCTGAATCCTCAGCCTGTCGGGATTTGAAATTGCTCTCAGATCGTACCTTCTCACTGACAGGCAGCTGCATTGTGTAGCCATCGTTTGGAAAAGTTTCTCCAAGCTCTGTGCCAAATGGGAGCCTGTGATTTAATTTTGAAGCCAGAAATGCCAATCTCACTGTGTAGACATTCAGATCAAAGCAACAGCACAGCCCTCGGCAATCTGAGACACTAATGCTACTTCCAAGAATATATAACACATAATTTGAGAAACAGAACCTGAAATACTTGGGTGAAGGGCGTAGGTAACCTCTTTACGTAGGTAGTGAGAATCAGTTCAGTTCTCTCCCCCAGCACTGGCTTCTCTCTCCCAACCATCGTCTCTGCCTTTGCTTATTGACTTTCCTTTGGGGCTGTTGGCTGCTGGAGGTGGGAAAGCAGTAACACTTTCTTCCAGCAGAAAATCTCCTTCGCAGCCACTACGGGCACCTTGTCTTTCCTCAAGTGCTTTGTATATGAAATAAGCAGAAGGGGTGACAACAAAAGAGATCCTGTATTTGTTGTTGGGTAATTGCTTGCTTCCCTTCACAATCCCAGACTGGGAGTCACCTGGAGGGATAAATGATGGTGTCCACACAGGGCTTGGTTTAAGACAGAAGGAAAGCTGGGGAACCAGAAGATAAAGGAATAGGAGCTAAGGAAATTGGTGTCCTGCTCATGATTCCGGTGAAAGAGTGCAGAATTTATCATACCGCTCACTTAAAGGACATGATTCTGTAGCACCAAATTAGCGGCCCGGAAGAAACAAACAGAAAAGACACAGTAAACAAAAGCAGAAAATGTGTTCTCAGCCATGTCTTACTTGTACTGCTATGCATATAAATACAGTAAACATGTTGGTGCGGATTGCAAATAGAACCTCATCACTGTGAAGGGAGATAGTGGGGAAAAATCGGTCAAAAAGATCAAACTCCATGAAAGACAGAGCTAAACCCACTCCTACAGAGTAACTGTAAAGGTGCAAGAGTAGATAAGAGTATAAATATTCCATAGCCCTTCAAGGAAATGGAGGGGGAAGCATGTGTAAAAATAATCAAACCAGCCAATATTTCACAGCCACAGTGTCTGAGTTGGTCTTTTTTTCATGTGTGTCTAAATTGCAAAGCATCATCATCTCTTCCTCGCCTGCACAACAGGCTGCATCCAGATGGGTGACTTGTGTAATATTGTACGAGACACCAAGTTGAGGTCTCAGACTTGCAGAGGAAATACAAGAATAAACTGAGACCAAGAGAGGAGAGGAAGCGTGAGGGTAGCCAAGAACATCTGCTCTCTTGCTACGATCCTCAGCCCCTCATTGCTCCCTGACCCTTATTAGAACTGACAGGGGCAGGAGACAGGAAAGTACGATGGACTCCATCGAAGTCACACACTTCTAACTGCTTAAGCAAATTTTCCCTTCTTCCTATGGTAATAACACTGTAATAGTACAACTCTTCTACAATGTGACGTATCCTTCCTGAAATTGCTGGTTAAGCCTGTTTCTTCTTATTTTCTTCCCTCTTATTCCCGCCCTTTTGCACCCTTTGTGATTTCACTTCTCTGTTCTTCCTCCCTCCCTCTCTCCTTATCACCTTTGTTCGTGATGTACGACTCCACAGTCTCCCCTCTGTTTCTCTCTCCCACTCCTTTGTCTCTGTTGGAAGCTTTTCAGTGCAAGGAGGGAAGGATGGAAGGATGCTGTTGTGAATGCTCTTTCATGTCCTCCTTCTTCTCCACTGCGTGCAATGATGCTTTTTACTGAGAGCTGCCCAACTGTGGTAGTTTGATGCCTTCTCAGTCTTTATTCAAGGAGGTGATAATTCACGTGCAGCTGCGCGCTGGCACTGTGGTAGCTGACTCAAACACTGACAAAAAAGTCACGCAGTCTGAAACTCCTTCTGAATGATCTTGGCGATGCTCCTGCTTCACTGTTTTCAACAGGAAGCGCACTGCTTAAATGCCTGTGATGGGAAATCAGGGAATCCTCTAGAGCGATGATTTCCTTCAGTCTCCAGCTCCTTGCTGACAGTTTTTAATCTGTTCACAACAAGCAAAACTGGAACATATAACTTACACTGGGAGAGACAAGAAAATACATTTTCTGCATCTTGAATCTTTTGTTTGAGCTCTGTCCCATCTGTCAATGTCTCTTTGATGTGCAGATACAACAGTTTGAAATTTCCTTGATCTTAAACTATGATTATATTCACTCTCTTAGCTACAGGAATAGAAGTTCCTATTTGCTGATACAAGGAAACACATATTTAGCTGATTATATGTCGGGACCTCAACAATATTTATAGTGTCCATGCTTTCTAAGATCTCATTCTCCATCCTATGAGCGTGTCTCGGATTCCACGCTCAATGTTTCTGACTGTGTTAAAACATATGCTTGTTCGAACAAGTTTATCCTATCAGTGTATTCAAGGTCAGTTTGTGTAACTGCTATGTTGGAGCATTATTTACCACTATTTATATGGAAATGCTCATATTGCCAACACTGGTTTTATGTACTCTTTCCAGGTCTGCAAGACAATGAACCTTTGCGCCCACTGAAATAATCTATTTATCTAATTTGCGTGCCTCTGAATCTAATCATCAGCTTTTAATTCCCTTAGTGTGACACATTTTACTGGAATTCAAGTCACATGAAATGGAGTGTCTATTCAGGTGTGAACTGCCAACATCTTTTATAATCTACCATTCGATACAAATAAAAGCCTTGTCTCCCAAAGCGATCAGTCATGTACCACCGGGCTTTGTCCTATCATCTGGCACCATCGTAACTCTGTGCCTTTCACACAAAATAGTTTTGCAGTTGCGAGTTCCTAAATAGACAGGATGAAACCTCTGGCTCACATCCCTATATTTATTCCAGAGAAACTTGCTAGGGTGAGGAGAAGCACTCCTCACTCATGTAAGCAGTTCCTTTCAAACCGGTCTGACACCCAGGAAAGCAGGAGCTTTCAGGAGCAGGCAATGGGCTGTGGTCAGCAGTAACAGCAGCTTGCTTATTTATAGTACTTTTCATCCAGAAGAACTCTGAACACAAACCTGAAGGCAAAATTAAGAAAGTACAAAATAAGAGCAAAGCATTGATTGAAGTAGTGAAGGAGACGCCAGCCTGTGTCTAATGAATGAGGGGCAGCCCTAATTATAAATGTATTTGCTTTTATTGTCATGTTTTAGAACTTTAATGATAATCTAATGTATTTTTTATGGGATGAATATATTTCTTTCAAAACCTCAGGAACATGTGCAGCTGCTTTTGATTTCAGTGGGAGTTGTAAAAGCTCATTACACTCTACATTTGTCCTTCAAATGTACTTAATCAAATATATAAAGAAGATAACCAGAAAGCCTGAAGTGGCTGAGGCAGAGTTAGCACCAAACCATCTTTCCTTCTCTTTTTGTCCTAGGAATAGTCATGAGTTGGGTCAATTATCACTTTGAATTAAACTAATTGCACAACTTCCTCGGTTTAAGTGGGCTGCAGTAGGCTCAGAGTATTCCAGCAGTGTGTGTCCCACTTTTGTGCCTCCTGCAAAGATCCTTTGCCTACACCATGATGGGGTAGTAACAGCATCGCTGCACCTATTCCGGCCTTGGCTCCTAACAGGCAAATGGTAACAGAATGTTTGTGGCAGCTTCACAATTTCTTGGAACCACCTTTATCCCAGCACATGAAAATAGCCCCAATTTCCAGCTCACAGGCAAAGTACTAATCCATCCTCTGCCTCATATTTTAAAGGCATTGCATAATTCTCTGGCAGCCGGCCACAAAACCTCTCCTTTGAAGAAATGCTTTGTGGAATGACGACATTCAGAAGCAGGACTTACAGGAGTTGAAGCGACCCGCCTCTCTGGAGTCCCCTAACATTGCCCCAACAATAAATGCTGGGATAATTAGTATTTTATAGTCACGGAGACCTTTGCAAGCATCCTGTAATAGAGATGAAAACACAGCGTCCCTGCCCCAAATAACTCACTTCAGTTGCAATGCCATGAAGGAGGATGGGTAACAAACCAGAATAGAACAAGGAGATTTGGGGAGGAAGCACATGCTAATTTTGACCAAGTTACACATGTACTGAGGAAGCATAAAGCCATCTTCAGAAGAACATCTAGTTAGTTAGCAAAGGCCTTGCATAGCAGGGGACAGAGAGAAGAAACAGATTTTTAGGAAAACTGCAAAAGCAGGATTCTTTTTTTTTTTGCTGGTAATTTTCATGAGGGCTTGAAAGAAAAGTGGATCAATGAGGAAAAAAACGTGACTGGGCAGAGCAGCACATCGATGACCTTGTGCAGGATGTTCTCAGCATGGGGCAGAGTGCGGCAGAAATGGGCTGACAGGGGAGCTGCAGGTACGTCCGTGGCTCTTGCTGGTGCGGCAGCAGGCCTGCCTGGGGTGGGCATCTCCAGCTCCCGGGGTTTTCAGGGCGATCGGGAACAGATGAAATGGCACAGCAGGACGAAGAGGTCGTGAAGACCTGGGGATTATTACAGTGAGAGGTTGGAGGAGGTCACGAGACATGAGGGGTGAAGGATGCTGCAGAGGGGAGAGGAAATAAGGGTATCGCAGGAGCATGTCACTGATAACGCGGTATCTTCCAGTCTCGTTGCGCATCTGGACCTAGCTGTCCAAACCTGACCCTGTTTTTCTTAATTTACTTTTTCTGTTCTCATGGGATTTGCCTTCATGCTCCTCCTTCCCATCGCCTTTAAAATACTGCTGCAAGAATGTTTTCCTTCTGCACATGCTGTGAGATAAAAAAGTCTTTCCAATTTTCCTTTTTCCTGCCTAATTTGCTGTCTGCAAACCTCACCCCCAAAATTCTCTCTCAGTTCTTTAACCCACCACTTAATTATTCCTTCATCTGTTGTTAATTTTATCAATAATATTTTGCTGTCAAGCACACTGAAAACCCTGTTCAAGAAACAATACAGAAAAGACAGCATTTTGTTTCATCTAGTATTTATTCAATGGATCTGATTTCTGTTTGCCAGGAAGCAGCTGTCTCAGAAGACTGCTGCTGCTTAATACGTAACAGTCAAGAGACGTAAAAATAAAATAAAAACATGTACTTGGAGTAAGTCAAATAAAAACGCTCATCACACTCGGAATAAATAGACTTTCTCTTCATAAAGCAATTTTAGCTGCTTTTTAAACTTTACATCAGTCATCCCTGCTTGAAAGGTGTTGCTTTGTTACACATGTTCCACTCCTGCTCAGTTTGTGATCTTGGTTTGCTCTCCTTGGGGTTTTGGTGTGAATTCCCTTCCAGGGAGAAAGCTTCCTACTTGTTTGTCCCATGCATAGGGGAAAAATGCAAGAGTTATTTCCTGGGAGATCACAAAAAGCTGTGCAGGTAAGAAAACTGGTTTGTGCATTGTAAGGTAACTTGAATATTCTTTTCATGACGGAAATGCCAGACAGAAATAATTGCCTAGGAGTGCTGTGGTTAATGGTGGATTAGCAAGAGGCACTCACAGTTGAACCAGCAATGACCTTTTCTCTAGGATGGCAGAGCTGGCAAGATGTCAAAGCGCATTATCCCCGCTGTAAACTAGAGGGAGATACCAAAGCAGACAGACGCTCCCCGTAATGCCTCGTCTAAACTACGTTATTGATCTCTGTCAAAACCCTCTCCCTTCCTCTATGTCTAGTCCGTATGAGGAAGGAGCATCGAGCAATCCAAGGCACTCGACTTACAAGAAGAGCCATATTGATAAAAAAGCCACTTTTGGCTTTTTACCTCAGCTATAGTTGCAATAAAAATCCCACCCACCTCTGTAGCCCAGTGGGTGGATCATGGACGGAGACACTGAAAGCGATAAATTCCTGTACACGCAGGCAAATTTTCAAAAGCAGAGTCTGAACCTAGACGCCTCTGCTTTTGCTCAACCCGAGATTCCTGTACCTAGACCCAGATTTTTTGCTTCTCTGAGCACTTGAGGTTTCCATTGATCTCTCTCAGAGCTGGAAGCCAGCGGCAGTTCTAAAAATCTAGCCTGTGGTGAAATCTTGGACCTGCTGTAGTTAAAGGGAACTTTTCCAAGATTTCATCTCATGTAGCTAATTCTGAGCACTCAGGAATTAAGTGCTAAAAATGAGATGAATGCATTTCCTGGTGAACAAAATGGAGAAAACATTTAACCACTTCTGCAAATTGTATTACAATCTGTGAAAAGCAGCATCTGGGTGATTAGGAAAAAAAAGATTTCCTTTTGCAGTATCAGTGAAATCTCCAGAAACTCAAAATAAGGTTTCCTAAAACTTGTTTTATGTTCCTTTACTTTCATTTAGATTTCAGTTACCTCCCTTGAAAAAAAAAGAAGTTGCAAAATTGACTTTTTTGTCTTTTTTGGTATTTACCTGAATGAAAGTGTAGAATACTGAATTAGGAACCAAGGGTAGAGCTGCAAGCTCAGTGCTTGTGTCTTCTGTAATTCTGTTTGGCTTGGGGCATGTTCACGCCACAAAAAGTTTGAATGAGATTTTTGGCATGAATTTATGTGGATTAACAGCTACCTGCTTCCCTTCTACATACCACATCCACCCAGAAGTGATGGTTTTCAAGAGAAATGCTCAGCACACTGGGCAAGATTTACAAGGTCGACTCTGACGGCAGAAACCTGCCTCTCACTCCAGTTAGCATCTCTTGATCTGAGTGTGATTCAGAGCATGTTGAAGATTGTGAGATGTATAGCAGCAGCAAAACCAGGACGGCCACTCCGCATAGACTGTAGCTGCATCCAGCCCAGGGTTTCCCCCCGTGTCCCATTGCCACCTGCAATCTGGTTGATGTCCACACTTGTGTTTCCGAGGTTGGTATACATGCTGACTGATGGGAGAGGACAACAGCGCTGCTAGAGCAGCTTCCCCGGTGCAGGGAGTCATGCTGCGGCACTGTCTGAAAGTTGAGCATCACCACCAATTGCCATGCCTTGCTGTCGCCGTGGAGCCATTTGTAAGGCACAGGCTGGCCCCCAAGGCTTACGGCATGCGTGATCTACCCAAAGGGCTAAATCCCATACTGTTGAAATGGCCATCTAATGAGAGAAATTATTTATCATATATATTATGTGCTATACGTGATATATATAAAATATACACAATGCCAAAATTCAAGTTTATAACCACAAGTCAGTGTGGTAACTTCCTAAGATAAATAATAATTATGGGGGAAGAAGAAGCCCTATGAACAACTTCTCTACGTATCACAGAGGAATCCATTTCAGATGAGCATGAGAGTACTCCATTCACATTTGTGCAGGTCCTAAACAGTTACACAAGAATACAGCTCAATGAGATTTTCTGAAGAAGTGGATAAATAATAGGGCTCTCAAGACATACCATTTGCATTCAATAATACTAGAAAATTCCTTAGTAAAAATGGGCAGCAGGAATCCAGGGATGGGAGCCTGCTCAGAAGACAGCTTTCTGGAGGTGGGGTTTCCACAGCTGTGTCCTAATTTAAGGGTCTAATTTAAGAAGAGATGAATTATACCCCAGAAATATCTGTTTTTTCTCCACTGACTGCAAAAAGGACCAGAGGTGAGCACTCAGCTAGGAACATCACTGTTGTACCCCTGGGCACAGATGAATCTCACCTTCATTCTGTAGCGGTTTATTGCAATCACCTGATTTTTCTTTATATACCTTATTACATTAGGTTAGCCTCCATCTCCCTGTCGCAGTTTCTTACGGTTTTAGTTATCAGGCATTTGGCAGGGCTTTACACTGAATTCCAGTGGTTTTTATCTCATGGCACTGATAGCTCCTGGGAGTATATAAGGAACTTGGCTAAGTCTCTCCCATTAGTCAGGTGGAAAAATGCACAGGATGTTTGTGTTAAGCGCTAGATTAACAATTAGATAATTACGCTAATGATGTTCTGCTCTTTTCATCACTCAATATTCTTAAAAAAATCCTTTGATGTCTTCTCTCTTGGTTCAAGCTTTCTTTTGGGAGAATAGCTGTGCTCCTTTGCCATTTCTGGGCGGGCATTACTCACCAGTCCCTGGCCGAGAGTTCCAAGGCAAACATCACATCAGTGGTTTCTCTCTGGAGACGACAAGGGTCTTCCATGTGAAGCTGTAGTGGAGAGCATTAGTCTGGACCTTAGAAAGTTCCAGAATAAAAGATTGTGTTGTTACCATCTCCAATACACTGTCATTTCTCCTAAGGTAAGAACTAATACTCTTGATATGCTATACTTTATATATCTTATTCCTTCGTTACTCTTATCTCAGACGGTATTTGATCCAAGCTAGGGTCAGAAGATTGCTCTGAAGACTAATTGGAGATAAAAGACATTGTTATTTAAAAAAAGCACCATTTTATAGGCTGTTTTCTGAATATTTCCTTGAGAGAGGAAAAAAATACTTTTATAAGCTATGTTTTCAGAGAAGTTCAGTTGCCTAAGGGTAGTAACCAGTGCACATTAATTTGCAGTAACATTTTGAAGCTTTAGAACAAGCTGCTCCCTGGATATTTGTGCCCCGGTGAATATTGCATAAGGGAAAATGAATTAGATTTTTTAGAAGGTTTTTTTTTTTTGTACGTCCTGAGTGCAGCACTTTCCCTATATATTACTGGCTGTAAAACAGATCTCAGAGGTAACTTTACCAAGTGTCTCAAGATTATATTAGCTACCTCAGTAGACTGTTGTGAGAACATTGCTTTTTTAGAAATGTAGCTTTTATAATTAACTTGTAGAGGGAACAGTCTAAAAGCTCTGAGTGCACGATCCCCTGCCAGGCATGACTCCTGATTGCTGTGAAGGGTGATTTGGGGTGGAAAGGATGGTGAGCAAGGTAGGAAAGAGAAGCTGAAGTACGTGTATCCATTATAAGCTTGTTCTTTCTGTGGAAGACATGATGCTATAGAAACGATGCAAGGAAATGGGAAGATATTTCAAGTGCAAATAAATCTTTCCATGGGAAGACCAGTCCTGTCAAAACTTTCTGATAGTAAGTGTGGTGGCACTGCGATTTTCTGGGGCTACAGCAATGCAGGAGTGAGGGACGGGGCATGTGAAATACTGCCTGTGCACGGCTATGCCCGCTCTGTTCTAGGAAGCCTGCATCCACCTGGACCCAATCCTGGCTGCGCTGGGGCCACTTGCTGTATGGCACACAGCGCAAAGGAAGCTGCCTTTTGCCTGCGTGGGAAATAGCAAAGATGTTACCCTGTAGGCTTCTGCTAAGCTCGGTCCTTCCATTTTCGGTTTGAGGTCTTTAAAGAATGTGGTTCTTGGATTTTTAGTCCACCAGAAAAATGATGTGGTTGCAGCCCAGTCAGATTTGCGGGGGAAAAGCAGGATTCTTCTCACCTAATTTATGATGTCTCTGCCTCTGACGTAAATAATCTGCATCTGCTCCACTCACTGTAGACTCCCTTTGAGTCAATGAGGAGGGATAAACACTTTTTTAGGACATGAATCATCGGAATGCATTTTAGACATTTACATTAGAGTTGGACCACTTCCACTGTAGCACTGCCTATTCCCTCTCTATTTTATTATAGAGAGAACTTGGCTCAGAAATAGATGTCACCATCTAAAGTTAGGTGAAACAAATCCCACACAGACAGCCTGTTGTAAAGATGCTAACTGAATGGGAGATTCAGGCATATCTTTTTTTCTTGGTGTTCTGAGGAGGAAGCCTAGAAAAGGACTGGGAAGAAGGTGATGACCATGTTCTAGAGAAATCTATGTAAGGGACAGAGAATGGAAACTATGAAGCTGGAAGGAGATGGAAAAGGGGATAAACACTGCATTGAGATGATTGCATCCGATAACAAATTATTCAGAACAGTCTAATCTGAAGCTGACTGCAAAGAGCTGTAGCAGAATCTCATAATACTGAGTAACTGGATAACGAAATGACAAATGAAAATTAATGCTCATAAGTGCAAAGTAATGCAAATGAAATAAAAATAACTCAAATTATTCATACATAGTAACAGGCTCTAAATTAGCTATTACCATTCAGGAAATACATTTTGGAGTGACTGTGGATAGATTCCTGGAAACATCAGCTCAGTGCTTGGGGGAAGTCAAAAGACTATATGAAACATCGGGAATTATTGAGAAAGGATGGAGTAAACCCAGAAAACGTTCTTATGTCACTGCATAAATTCATGGTGCTCCCACAGCTTGAATGAGTGTACAGTTCTTCCCCAGTAGCCTCAAGGCAGGTATAAGAAAGCTAGAGATGAGATAGAGAAGGGCTGCAAGGTGATAAAAGATATACAACAGCAAGAAAGACTTCAGCTCTCCAGTCTGGAAGAGAGATAGAAGAGAAGGTAATGTAATAAAAGCCTATAAAACTATAAATAGTTTAGAGAAGGTGAATAGGGAATGATTACATGCCATTTTTTGTCCTTGAGGTTGAGGGGACATTGAATGAAATCATCAACAGTGGGTTTAAAAAAAACAAAAGGAAGCACTTTTTCACACTATTCAAAATTAAATCATAGCCCTCATTGCAAAAGAAGGCCAAATGGATAAAAAAAAATAGGTATTAGATGAAATCAAATTTACCCAGTTGTTTGTATTAAACATTATGGTCCAGTAGAAACTCCTGCATAATCAGCTCCTGAACAGCTGACTGCTGGAAAACAGCGTTTATTTTATGACCACACAATTCTGTTATATCATGGTATACTTCTGTTTCTTACACACTTCCCTGAAATACTGGCTAATGTGTGCTGTTGAGTCCATGTTCTGGGCTAAACTGGCATTTAACCTGAGGCAGTGTGCCAGTTCCTGTGTTTGCAAGTGTGAAAAGAGGCTGAGAAACACCTTGGAGGAGGTCTACACCACGGAGGAGGTCTGAGCTGAGGAGGGGACGGTTGTTGATATCCTTGGATATAAGCCTGGCATAATGGATGGCAGAGACCTCTGCTGAAAGCTCACCAAGATCCAGTAATGTACACTTCTATGCTGGGAAAAGCTGTTAGGCTAGGAGCAACAGGTGTAATCTATTGTTCTTTTTAGTTCAGCATTACCGTTAAGGAAGAGATCCTTGGTTTAGTTGAGGCATGTTCTAGGTAAGGTGGCCCTGTTTAAGTATCGTATCAAAAACACTGGACCTGGTTGAAATGGGCTGTACTTTGAGCACCAAGAACTCTGAGCAACATGCACTGCTGGTGGTGTAAAGCACAGCAACGGGAGGACCGCTTCCCAAGAAGTGCAAGATGGACCTTCCTCTCTCTCCCCTCCCACAGTCACTATGTATAGCTCCGGACATTTAAAGGCTGAAGTAAATATAGCAGACTCAGACTTACTCCTTTCCGAGAGGTTTGCTCTGTTAAAAACTAATGTAAGAAACAGTAGAAAACTGACGACAGCAATGCAGGTTTTTAATAGGATAACCAGGATGTGGATCCATGGTGGCTTAAGAGGAGTTAAGTAACTGTAACTTTTCTCCCTAATTGGGGAGCGAAAGAGCGGAAAGGCAGCAGGTCTGTGTCCTGAGTTGCTTATTGCACAAGTGTTGTTTACATCCTAATGATATAATTAGGACAGCTTAACGATGTGATCAATTAAAACATCTTAATTCTTCTTTTGTTTACATCTTTGTCTACCCAGCCATGGATTTTTCTTTGCCTGGTATTAGCATGCAGAGTTGGAACTAAGCCTTTACCTCTTCTTACTGCATTCAGGAAATCAATTTGTTTTGCTAAAACAAAATGGACATACGGTTTCAGGCAGCTGCATTCGAGTGTGACTAGTAATAGTCATGACATTACCAAGGTGTCAAAATTGGTCTTACTGGCTGCGTTATTCTGAAGGGAGTAAAGTCATTTAAAAAGTGTCACACTGAATTGATGGCAGTCTTCAGTAGGGTTTGGGATTGGACCCAAAGGGTCATTCTATGTTGAAAAGTAAGACAGGGGGGGAAAAAAAAAAAAGAGAAAAAGGCAACCTGACACTCAATGAAAATCCATTTATCTGTTCAGAATCGCATCTGCAGTCTCCAGTGATTACCATCCTTCCACAACAACTTGCTGTCCCTCCCATCCCTCCATTGACACTTGGCAGAGGAGGGATGGGTGTCCTTCTGCATTACCTAGTGCCTATGGCCCTGTTCACTCCGTTCCTGTTCCAAACCTTTCCAAACCTCTCATCCTGACAATGCAGCCAGCCACCTGGACTTTCAGATTCCTGGTGAGCTATTCAGGACTGGATTAAAACAATTTGAATTTATAATTTATTTCAAAGTAGGGCAGATTTGGCTTGGCAGCCTGTGGGATGTGATAAACATGGAATTGCACCAGCAGTAAGTGTCATTTCAAGCAGCAGACAAATACTTCAAAGTTACCCTTTTATTCTGCAGGTTTGTTTTTGGTAGATTAATAGAGTTCTGCTCACAGTGAATGACAGTCAAGGCCATGTAACATGCTAGTTTTGTCTTGTTCAGTGGTAAGGTTACACCTTGTCTTTTGCAACCCTAACCCAAGAAAAGTGACAGGTGTTTATGGGGTTTTACTTCTACACTGCAGGTAGAGCCGTCGCGCACATCAGCAAAGCAGGAACCGAGTCCCACTCACCATCCAGGCAGGACTGGTGGGATGCAGAACACAGAATATAAAGCGAATGGAAGTGACACACATTTACGTTTGGGTGCAAAATCTTTGTGGGGATTAGCATGTTGTCCGTTCTTGCCTTCCAGTGTACCATAAGCAAATCTGCATTTATTATGCTACCATTTTATGAGTATAGCCTTAGCACAGAGTACACATCAAGAAAATGTTGAAAAAATAAGAACTTTTCCTTGGAGGTACCAGAGACCTTCCTTAGAAGCAACACAGTTTTACAGTTGCCTTGCCAGACTCGATCTTGAGAAAGCGAATTTCTGTTGTCTCACCTACATTCTGACCGAAGCCCAAGATTCCAGAGCAAGCCCCCAAACACTTTTATGACTGTCTTTGGCTCTTCATGATTCAACAACCTTTATATATAAAATCTCCTGCTGCTTTTAGGATTTTCTTCTTGTCATGGCTGGCCTAACATTTCAGTAAGCTCAGAAGCCCCCCACTGAATTCAGTGCTGTCACTGCAAGGGCACTTCAGTTACTCAGGTTAATGTACCTAAAATCAGTTTCTGTGTTTCTACAAAGTGCTATATATAAGTAAGTGCAATGTTACACATGTCCGTAATTCTAAATTATTTTCATCTTTAAGGTTTTAACAGTACTACTAACACAGACACCCTCTGTTAATACTGATTCCAAAACAATGTTTTCGCTGATCTCTAGTTTGGTTTTAATGAAAACCTAGAGATTGCAATCTATGATCCCCCTCCCTGTTTTCCAGTAGCTTTACCATTCAAGAATGGTTTTGAATTAAGCCTCTTAAATATATAAGTGCTTTTTCTGTTATTTTCCTTACATATTTCATCTCCCAGTCCATGCGGTTTGCATGTTGGTCAGGTGTGATTTCAGTGTGGATAATCTTCTAGAGACACTTTCAACACTGTCTTCTACAGAGGATAGGTACGGCATTTTTGAGGGCGCTTAACTTCATATATGCATCAGAGAGGACTTAGTAACAACTTCGAAGTCATTACTAAAACCCTCGTCTCCTTCCACCTGCCTCCCAAGAAGTAAAGCAATTTCATTGCATGCCATGGTTGTCTCACCCTGAGTGCCAGGCGCAGAGCAAATGGTTAATGCTTTCAAAATAGGAAAGCTGAAACTGGCTGGACTTGAAGAGATTGCAGCCTGGATAAATAGCTTTACTACCTGCCAGATCCAATCAATACCCTCTTCCCCTTTAATATGGCTTAAAGTTAAAAAAAAACCAACCCAACAACAAAAACAATGCCCAAGGGTTTAATTTATCAAAAAATGCATTCATATTTTCTAGACATAGTATGTGATGTTTGACTCTCTGGACAGAAATCAGTAACTCCAGATGAAGACATACTCTATCCAATGAGTCATCTTTAAAGGAAATGTACTTCAAATTCACACTTTCCTTTGAATACTACCTTCTGTCATTGATGACAGTTCCTACATGTCCCAAGACACTTCTGCTTGGGCTTCCTGCAGCTCCTGGAGAAAGCCAAGGGACATCCCACCTGCAGCTATCTAGGGAAGAGTGTTTGCTCTAAATATAAAGCAGAAATGCAGAAACTGAGTAAGAACAAACCTCTGGGCACTTGCAGTCAACCCATATTAAGAATGGCAGCACTGACACTACTGGTGTATCACAGCCAGTTCCTCTGCCACTACCTGTGGCTATCAGCTTCTAGGAAATGCCAAGCGTCATCATCTTGTGCTCAGATCTTAAATACCTAATGCCTCCCAACACAACTCTTGGCTAAACTGAACATAACTGCAGGCTCCCAGCCATGCTCTGTTTGACTCTAATGGCTGATCGAGCTTGCCAGTTGGTTTAGATGTCACAGCACAGTTGAAAAAAATATGAAGCATAGTTCAACTCCTCATTTTTGAGGCTGCTGTGACTTCTTCATGCTTAGACCAGGGCCCTTCTATTTGCAGACTATCAAAAATGAAGTGAAACTAGGATTTCAGGGCCACCTTCTGCCGCATGTTTTACTGACACAAGCAATTGCAGGTGCACCTGGAATACAGGGTAGTTCATTCAGTCCGGCAAACTGCTTCACCTCCCCTTCCCACCACCTGAAATGCTGAAAGTGAAATTTAGTGCCTGTGTTAGGTGTAACCCAGCCCCCGTGTGGGCACATCAGTGTCTGCTACTGCTACCTGCTCAATTAATTGCTTATCTAGGGAAAGCTGGCAGTCCCCTGGGTCTTGTGCTTTTAGCACAGAAGGACCTGGATTTGCTCTGTTCAGGCAATAGAGTTAGTACCCTAAGTACGCAAGTACAGTTACACTTCAGAGCAGGTGTTCAAATCCATTGCAGACAAGTGCCAAGGCACTTTTGAAACTCCTGTTTGTGTAAATCTATCTCTGTGCTGCCCAAACTGCACTACAAACACGGTCCTAACTGGCCCGAGCTCTCCAAAAGACAGCTTTCCAAAAGCTTAATGCTTTCTGAAAATGGAAGGAGGACTCCACAGCTGAAATCTGATGTACATTGCAGGTGCTCCTGGATGAAAGAGAACAGGTTCTGTCTGCTACCCACTCACTCTTCCCATGGCTGCTCACTCCAGCATTACCTCTTCTACCTCTTCTCTCTTTTCTCCTGTCATGTAGGTGAGCAGTGGATTGCATCAGGGACCTGGTATGGCTGAAAATAGCCAATTCATGTTGCCAGGTTATTTTTCAGACAGCTTGGTTGTCCATTAAGAGTTCAGGGCACAAACACTTGCATTTGCACAACAGAGACGGAGAAGAGGGAGTGAGGAAGGAGGCCTGCGATTGTTCAAACCGATACAAGCAACACAGCTGAATGAGAAACCATAGTGGGAAATCTGTTCCACGGTTTTTCTCCTCTTCCCAGCAAATGAAAGCTGTGATTATTTCTCTACTCCAATCTCACATAAAAGCAAAATGGGGGACAGAGGACTATAAAAAGGAAGTGATTCATCTTTGCTTCCTGTGAGGATCAGCAGTGTTTTTCTGGATGATTTTTTGCTTAGCGTGAGCTTTGCGTGTGCTGCAGCTGTGAGACTGGCGAAGAGCTGCTCTAGGATGTACGCCCTGGTATCAACGGTTAGCAATGGGAAACAGGAGCTGATGCCAGCCCGGGTGATGTTCTGCCACATGGCCTGTTCATCTTTCCCATCTGGAAGTCTGTGACCATTGGGCCTTCTTCCCCCTGCTAGGGAAGGAGTAACACAGTTGACCACAATCACGGAGCGAACCACAGGAAAGGGAGAGGTGCCAAGGTTTTTTTCAGAAATCCCCACACAAACACTGAATGTACACAACTGTACACAACTCTTGGAGGGAAGCTGCTTCAGAAGCGGCAGGTCAGGCGAGGGTGTCCCAAACAAGCTGAAAACAGTCTTCGTTTGGCAGAGGGCAAAGTCAGAAAAGCCGGGTTTTTTTTCAGTCCTAGTCCTTATTCCCACATCGGCAAGGGAATAACATTTGGTCGGGTAAACTCCTCCATTCATTTTTATGGACTAAGGAGTGCCCAGTAGCCAAAAGGCTTGTTTCTGTTCCCTTATAATCCAGGCACAATATAACAGGCTATAACCCATTGCCAATGTCTGCCCTGGGCAACAGCAACAACTTTCTTCAGACTTAAGAAACTTTGGGTTTCTTAAATAGTGACCATTCAAATTCAGGCAACATAAGAATGAGTGTGAAAGGCTTCAAAATCCAGAAGATTTTCTAAGGGAGATTGTGAGGTGGTAACTGAGAGTGGTTTTCTTGTCTTTATCTCCTACCAATGTAACTTTATTTGCCTCCACTGATTTTTCTCTTGATTTTGTTATATCTGATTTACATCTTTATGAAAGAGAACAAGATCAAAGCAATGATGAAATCACTAAGAGTCACTTCGTGATTTATTCTTCTCGCTGTCACCAAAGTAGAACAGTTTCATAATCAACACAGATCTCTATAGGCATTAATCCAGGAAAGCATTAAAGTGCCAGCCCAAGTCTACTCCTGTTCAGGAAAACATGTCTCGACTTCATGTATATTACTGAGTAGAGATCCCTTCCTGAATTTAGGTGATCTGAAATAAATTTAATTCTAGATGGATGATACTGCAGGACACTAAGTGGCATTAATGATGATCCAAAGAACAGATCACTGTAATAAATTTTCTGTGCAGACATTTACTATGTGTGTCTACTCTGGAGATACACCTAAGAAAAAAATTGTCCTATTGAGCAGGACATACAAACATGTAACTAAGACACTTCTGCTGCTATATCTTCACATTTTGTGATAATAATAATTATCATAATGTGAAGCTTTTATCTTCACATTTTCTTGGTGCTTTTTTAGCTAATTATTTTACTCCTTGGTCACATGAAAGCTCCTGCTAAATTTACTTCAATGGTTTCACAGATTCTGGTCAGGGGGGGTTTCTTTTCAGAATCGAATGAAAAATACATTAAAATGTAAAAATAAGATGCTGCAAGAAAAAATGTCACTGAGCTGTACTTTCATTTTCAAAGAAAAAAATAAGAAGGAATGACATCAGTGAGGCAATCAATATACAGGTTCAGAAAAACAGCCTGCACACATAAAGGAGAAATATTTTGACGGAATGGTACTAAGTCAGAGTGAAGTTTCAGAAAAGCTCAGATAAACATCATCCACTCGTGATCGACCTCTCTCACATTTCTTAAATGGTTACGCTTACAAAAGATAAAAACAAGAAAAGTGCACTTACTTTCTGCACATTTTCAGCCCAGTGTAGGAAAACCAGCCACAAGATGGCAATACACCATGCTGTGAAAGAAAATTACTGTATTTTGTCTGATTTTAACCCCTCCACGCATGGCTGAAATGCGCTGCCTTTTTAGCTTCCGGAAACTTAATGAGGAATAGAAAGAAAGGAATCATTTTAAGAAAAAAATAACTAATCCCACTGCTGCTATAAACATCTTGGTTCTCGTTTCTTTTCACTTTCCTGTGGTTTCTCTCCAGTTACTGCTGTTTGCTGTGTGCAGGGAGCTATTGGGTTGCATGAGTGAAAGTGCTAGGGGACACAATACCCACCAGCATCTCTGCAGTAAGGGACAGGTCTGTACTTGTGAATGTCACAGAGACTAAAGCTGAGTGCTCTTGCCAGTCAAAGCATGGCTCCATCAGTAGTGAGAAAGAAAGAGATGTCCTTCTCCCCTGGAGTAATAAAAACAGAGACAGCATAACGTTATGAAGAGGGATAGAAACGGGATAATGCAGTGTTCAAAGCTGTGCTCTTAGGGACTTATAATGGGAACTTCTGCGGTAAACTAAAGAGTGTAATTGCAAGAGGTGGCAAAAAGACACCTGAATGTCTTGCCTGAGCATACAATAGCACTGAGGCACCAGAATTAGGTAGCTGCAAAAAAGGCTAACGTAATTATAGGATGCAGCAGGTGAAATGCATTTTTCAGACGTCCTGGAAGGATGCAGCGTTGCTGTTTGTTTGCATTCCACTCGTACCGCAGTGATCCCATACGTCAGGGCACAGCCGACAAGGCACAGAGATGGTTCCCCTCCTTTTCCCTGGAAATGTAACTCAGCTTTCTGATGTGGTTACCAGGCAGGATGTTGGGAAGTGTCTGGTTGACGTACTGCATTTACAGAGTCAGGATTAAATTAATCACTAGATCTGAAGGCAGGAGGAAGTTTTCCTCAGGTCAGAAGGTCAGGGATTTTTGAATATGGTTTATATTTTCCTGGGTAACAGGAGGATGTTACTTACATCCTAAGGCAACCTGGGAATTTCATCTGAAAGTGCTTGCCTCTTTTCTTCTTGTGACATGTTGCAGCTGACTTTTGATCTTCTGCTACCGCCTTCAGCTCGTGACACATTGTGCAGAACAGGTAGATCCGTGGGCTGCCTTCAGTAAATGCTTGTTCCATCATGCACTACAGTTGAAGGGCTTTGGGCTAAAACATCTAAATGGTGTTGCTTTTTGACGTATGACCCTACGGAGTAATATTTTGTTAGTCCTTGTCCCTAAACACCTGGGTTAGAAATGCTAAGGATGTTACAAGTTAAATGAATTACCAGTTTAGCTTTAGACTGTAAATAGGCACGATATAGATGCGACGGTTTATTCTGTTTCTGTCATCCTGAGTAATTTATTCCCTGCCCTGCTGGCTTTGAATTGCCATCTTGCCACTACATTCTCAGATTGCCTGCCGCTCATAAGGATCAGAATAGCCAATCTGTTAAAACTGTTGACCATTTCTGACGATCCCAAGAAAGGTCACACTTCATGCTATTCTGTCCTCCGCATAAAATCAGACAATGCAAATTGAAATCCTTCCTGCCTCTTGTAGGCAGCTGGGCTATCATTTGTAACTGGAGTTTTAGTTGCTAATACAATTTTGATTACGGTTCCCCATCTTTCTTGTATAGCTTTTAACACAGAGTTATATGCCTCAACCTACAAATTTGTTATTAGACTGCTCTATGTTTTTTATTAATTCCACTAAAAGGTTGATGTATACCCTGATTAACCACTTTGATACTTTTACTGTAAACTGCATTTCAGCTAGTTTCTGCTCCTCACTGATGCACGCTTTCAATGAAGATAAATATGTTTTTCTTGTAGGAATTGCATTATTACAGCATGAGATGGATTGAGAGATGTTTAATGAGTAGTCCAATGCTTTCTTCTAAATACTATTTATTCTGGGTACACCAGAACAAGGACATCATGATGCTGATGGAACTGTTTCACAAGACTACTATCCACACATGGAATATATATCCAAGCTCTAGGGTAATGCCAGGGATTCATGGTTCACATGTTGAAAATAGCAAGGGTAGAGATAAATGGCAGTTAAAGGGTCTGTGTCTCTCAAGTACTAGATGGTGCCAGTTGATCTTTTGACATTACACTTTGGTTCCAGCTTTTCTTGTCACCATAATCACTAGTCTATAGCAATCCGAGTTGTAGTTACCGGAGTTACAATGGCTTTTTATTAGACATTGTTTCACTGATGCCAGATTTGGAAGGAAATAAGAGAGTAAATTCCACCTCTTCTTTCCTCCCTTTCATGTGCGTGAATGTCCATGAATGCGTTCATGCCACCTGCTATACAATAAATGTGTTGTGGTTAAAAGGGAAGAGGGAACACTCATGGAAAAAAAGATATATCTACTGTTTCCAAACAGCTCCTTACTATGGAGTCTGAGGTGTGGAAGTGGTTATTAGATTACTATGGCTGCTTCAGAATTTTCAGTGGCTGTTTTTCTCTTTCAAAAATCTGTTCTTTCAGAAGTCGCCTGTTTGTGGGAAAGGCTTAGTCTCAATTTTTTATGTGAATTTTGACATCCTGCTTTAGCCTTCTGAAAAATAAACAAATCCAGTTTCTTTTTGTCAACTAATTTTTTCCCTTAGAAAATTAAGCCACTTCTAAAAACATGACCTTCAAAATGACTGAAACAGAAAAGGGGTAGTGTGACTTCTCTGTCTAGTCGACTATTTTTTTTTTTTTGGCATATGCTTCATTTGTGAGTACTTTTGTGATTTTGACTATTGTGATTTAGCAATGGAAACTGCAAAATGTTAGGAATTTTCACAGGAGGGGAACACTGTTTTTCATGCAGCTTTACTGATTGTGTCTCTCCCCAACCATTTTTTTTTTTTAGCTCCACAGTCTACCTCCTACAGGTGCAAAAATATTTTCATTATATTCCTGTGCTCCTCTGTCATAAGTCCTATACCTTCCTCATTTCAAAAGACTCCAAGAAGTATCAGTTCATTTTCCTCCTTACTCTTGGACTTCTGGTTCACGCTTTCAATTTGTTTCTTGTAGAGTGTGCTATATGTAACTAGGACTTTCTGTGGCTCATTTCATTCTGTATAAAATGATGGCTAGATATTGCTACCGGTGCCTGTGGAGGGGGAACTCTGATCCAATACTGATTTTGTGCACTTTAACTGAAGTATGCTAGAATGGTATAAACAGAGGTCTTAGATCCATGTTGCTGCTGGAGCATGTGTAGAACTCCAGGGGTTAAAATCTGATTGCAGTTATAGCAAGTTAAATTATGTAGGAAGGAACAGAAAAGACTGGAACAAAAATCAGGACCATTCTCAGTGAATTTAGCTGAGAACCATGCACAGCTGTTTTTGTAGATGCTATGCTATATCAAGATACTTATATTCTGTTTTGGAGTGTTTTGGAGCTATTTCTTCTTCTCTTTGTTCCCTATATCCAAACAGTGATTTACGAGTGACTCCAGTCAGTTAAAAATGCAGGTACCAAACTTTTCAGTTCCAAGTGTGCCATTTCTGTGCATTTAAATGGGTAAGTACACACTGAGATCATGATAAACCTTTCAGACAAACTTTTCACAGCTCTTTGTTCTTTCACTCTCTTCAGCCATAAAGATTTTCCTGATATCCTTCCTTTCCTTTTCTTTTCTCTGACTCATTGATTACACATCCATCACTAATGGGTTTTTCTGTGCTTCAGTTTCTCCATCTGCGAAATGAAGAACATCTATATTTGCTGTTGTGTCAAGGTAATAGATGTATTAGAAATACCTCAGCTAGTCATTGCTATGCTCCCATTTGTAGGCAGCTCCTTAAATCAAACCACTGAGGTACTACTTCTCCACGCTCTGAGGCAATGTAATTTGGTGTGTTCAAATAGCACTGCTATTCTAGGCTATCTCGAAAGAAGGGGAAAATACATTCCTATCTAACATTTAAGGAGGTAAACTTTTCGTGGGAGAAGGTGGCTGGCTTGTTTGTAAATGGGATAAAATATGCAAAAATTAGAATATCTTGGGCTAGTGATTCGCGTCAGAAAGGGCAGATGTAAAATGTTACAATATTGGAATTTGGTGGTTGTTGTGGCTTTTCTTTTTGTGTGCCTGTGTGTGTGCATGCTTTTGATACTGCTTTCAGTAATTTAAGAGAATTACAAAGGCGATGGAGAAACAGGCCACTGGATTCGCTCAAGAGGTATAGATTAAGACTGTCCTTCACAGAATCACAGATGGGTTGAGGTTGGCAGGCACCTCTGGAGGTCATCTCATCCAACCCCCCTGCTCAAGCAGACCCACCTACAGCTGGTCGCCCAGAACCATGTCCAGGCAGCTTCTGAATATCTCCAAGGATGAAGACTCCACAAGCTCCCTGGACAGCCTGTGCCAGGGCTTGGTCACCCTCACAGTGAAAAGGTGGTTCCTGACGTTCAGAGGGAACCTCCTCTGTTTCAGTTTGTGCCCATTGCCTCTGGTCCTGTCACTGGGTACAGCTGAAAGGAGCCTGGCTCCATCACCTTTGCACCCTCCGTTCAGGTATTTATATACATGGGTGAGCTTTCCCCCTTGAGCATTCTCTTCTCCAGACTGAACAGTTCCAGCGCTCTCAGCCTGTCCTCATAGGAAAGGATGTTCCAGTCTCTTAAATCGTGGCAGTGGTGCTTCACTGGACTCTTTCCAGTATGTCTGTGCTTCTTTTGTACTGGGGAGTCCAGACCTGGACACGGCACTCCAGGTGTGGCTTCACCAATGCTGAGTAGAGGAGATGGATCACCTCCCTCAACCTGCAGGCAACACTCCTCCTAATGCAGCCCAGGATAGGATACCATTAGCCTTCAGAGACAGGAGCACAGTTGTGGCTTCACATATTCCTCCCCGGTCAGGAGGACTCCCCAGACCATCTCTTTTACACCTTAATTGTTGCAAGAAATTGCTAGCTGTAGGGTAAATCTCTCCGACACGCTATCCTTCAGGCTTAATGGGTGTTGGCCATAGCCATATCCCCAAAGAATGAGAATTACAGATGAATGAAGTGTGTCTCTTATGGCCACATCAACGTATAAGAAATTCCATTAATGAAAATTTAAAAAAGGTTGTAGCCCCTGATAACTGAAATCTCTGGTGTGGGTTGAAAAATCTCAACCTCCTTTTTTCTGGTAAGCAATCCTCTCCGCAGCCAGACACATAGACTGAAAAGCATACGGTTAAACTGAGGTAGAAAAAAATCTCAACAGCCCCCAAGATTTCTGAATACTTGCTGTCAATAATTATAAAGAAAACAAGACTGTAATATTATGACTTTCTTGTTTACAAAGAACATTTTAGAACACGTTTAGGAGTTTGGGGCAGCCTCCACTCACAGCTTAGGTGGTGGTAAGACACGGAGTGGGAGGTGGCACAAATCCATCAGTGCATGAGCGCATTGCTCCTCACGGGAAAGCATTCCACACTGTCCTATCAAAGCATGGGCAGGCTACGTAGGCAGCCTGCTCTCGGACGCTTACTGCCGGCGTGGACTGTGAGTCTGGTCTTGGCAGCCTTGGCAAAGCTCAAAAAGTCAATGCTGTTCAGGCTTATCCTTGAAGGCTGAGCAAACAAACTCAGAAAACACCCTGTGGACTCAGCCTAGTCCTCACAAATGTGTACAGGGAGCTAATCTGACATGGTCATTCATCATGACTATTCATGGTCTATGGCGGTTACGCTGGCCTCTTTCCTGTACAAACAGAATGAAAGAAAGTCTCAGTTAACCCCTGCTTCATGGGAGCCTTTGGACTGGCTCACTTGGCCAAAGCTATGTGGAGAACCTCTTGAGGAGAGTGTTCTTCCTTCCCTGTCTCCCTCCTGCAACTGCCTCAAAGTCTCTGAAGCACAGCGAGTCCGTACTCATCTCCTTTGTTAACTGCCTTCAGACTGCTCTTTAGACAGCACTCTTTGCAGCTGAGTCTGTCTGTTCACCAGTAAGTGAATGTTACCCAAATTTTTGTTCAAAATAGGATGAATTACAAGCATTTCAGTTTCAATTTCAGTCTCTGTTTGTTTTTCTCCAAGCGGCATAATTGAGCTGCCATTTCTAAATCATTGTTCCCAGCATCTTGTCACTTAACATCTCTAGCATTTCAAGCAGATTAATCTTGAATCCTTTATTGTGTAACTACATTTCAAATGGAAATAGCAGCAAATCCTAGACATTCTGAATCTCATCTTTGCACTGTATGTAGGCAGTGTTTTTAATGCAAAGTAAAAACCAAGCAAGAATGGGTGTCTAGTGCTCACTTGCATTGAGTAGATGCAGATGGGTGGAAAGAGGAAAGGCGTCTCCTTCTGTACAGGTTGCTGAGCACGTCTACCTAGCAGAGCGGTGAGACATCATGCTGTTAACAATCTGCTGTGTGTGGCAATTGCTGGATTTCCTTCTTGGAGATGAAGGGGACTTCTAGTTGACTTCTCCCAGATCCTCTGACTTTATCTATTCTGTTATTCAAATGAGTCTCATTTGCATGGGAGGCTATAGCTAGTGCATAAATAGAAGAAGTTGGATGAGTTATGCTAAAACTCAGCCTGGCTGTACGAAACGTGTGCGGCAAGGAGGAATGTGGAAAAAACAGGTACTGTGAGGCACAGAGCATCAACAGGCTGCTCGGGAATTTAGTGAATATGTAGGTAACAAAACATGGCATGTCAGTACCAAATGGTGAATTGAATTTTCTTTTATAACTTCAGTTTCACTTTTTTTTAGCTATTCTTCCATTGTCTCCTGCCTGGTGTTGCAAATAGGGCTGCTGAAAAAAACCAACAACCCAGCATGACCTGGACAGGGCCAGTTCAATACTAGACCCTGTGTTACTTTGGAAGTCATGAAGAGACTGGGACTCAAGAGACTTAGAATTACCCTATAGTATCAGTCCACCTCAGGTATGACAAGCACGTCGCAAAATGGGATCAAAGGCTGAGTTTTATGAAGTGACTGCTTTGAGCAGGGGAAGCGGTCTGCAGACCTGTGCAAGATGATACATGTGAAATAAGAGGCAGAGATGACACCGTAACTTTGACTTGCAGAAATAGAGATTAGGCCAAAAGCTACACAAGCTCCCGCCTCAGAACTATTGAACTGTGAATCCTTAAAGACAGCACTGGAAAATTGAAAGTCACTTTGGTTTAGAAAATACTTTGCCACAATTGTGTTCCCAGCCTTTGTGCAATGTTCTTTGTGAAGTCAGTCAAGGAGTGAAAAGCTGCCCCAGGTACGCTGGTCTCCGATGGAAAATGCTTGGGGGACTGAATAGAGGACTTAGACGTTCGCTTTGGTGTTGTGGTGGAAGGGTAATGATCTCTAGGAGGAGTTGATTCCCTCTAAAATGGGATTTGTGGGTTAGGATGGTGGAGATGGACTGGCGGTTTAGAAGGGTTTCAGATTCAGATTTACGAAGGTTTGGATTTCATCTGTGGAGAGGACTGGCCGTGGGGTCTTCCCCTCCCCGTCTCCCCACGCAATCTTCCTTGTGGGGCTGGCAATCTCTGCCCTTGCACACACAGCCTCTTGTGCCCCCCCGCCCCAGCTGTCCCTGCAGCTGCTCGCTTTCACCCCCATCACCCTCCACATCACCCCCTGCTCATCTTCCTGCACGTTCAGACCACCGGCAGAGGAGGGGAGGGGGAAAAAAAAAAAGGAAAGGGCCGTCTCCTGCTGGGATGGTGCGGGAGAGGCGGCGGCTGCGAAGGGCCCGGAGCCGAGAGCTCCGCAGGGCGGGCAGCCCGCCATCGCCGGCGGCTGCCCGGGCCCGCTCTGGGCCTGCGCCAGCCCTTCGGTCGCGGAGCTGCCTCCGCTGACGAGATCTGGCTTCGGGACACGGGCGTCTGCCTCGGCTTGCTTCGGCCGAAGCGGAGGAGGATCCCACCCGCGGCCGGGGGCACCTCCACCGCAGCCCCGCTCCCCGAGCTCGGGCGCCGGTTGCCTCCGGGCTCCCCAGCGCGGGCCTTCCTCCCGGGCCGCCCTGAGCAACGCCGCGCCGCCGATCCCACCACACGCCTCCCCGGCTGGGCGCTTTCCTCGGCCACCCGCCCCTGAGGCTGCCCTCCCCGGCGGCACTTCTCCTCACGGGACTTCTCCTCACGGGCAGCCCGGCGCTGCCGCGGGGGAGTCTTCTCCCTCGCCCCCGGGGGCTGCCCGCCCTCAGCGCCGCCGGCCCCCTCAGCGCCGCCGGCCCCCTCAGCGCCGCCCGCCCGCCATTTGGTGGGGGCGCGGAGGGGAGCGATGGGGCGGCGGTATTTTCGGTCGGAAAAGCGTTCGGATTGTTGATAGCAAACCGGACTACAGCAGAAAAATGCCTCTTCTGGCTTTGGAGCAGGGGACTTTGCAAGAAAGCCGCACCTGGGCCGCCCTCGCTGTAGGGGGGTGGCGATCAGCGCCGAGTTAAAGGCCCGGTGGGTTTTTTTACGCAGGTACTAAGCACTGACTTTTATTCTTTTCTATAAACCAAAAGTGAACCACCCGCTTTCTTTCCTCACAACATGCAAAGGTGAGTCAAAGTGTGGCGAAAACAAAAAGCCTCTGCACAAGTTTGAGGAAATTAAAAGTTCAAAGCGTGCAGGGTGGAAATGACGACAGCGTTAAGAAAGTCACCCCCCCCCCCCC
>VYZV01023881.1:133299-144070 GCA_013401275.1 Pandion haliaetus
TTTCCCAGAGGCGTTACCACCATCCCTCCCCGCCTAGA
Source organism: Pandion haliaetus (assembly GCA_013401275.1). Lineage (NCBI taxonomy): Eukaryota > Metazoa > Chordata > Aves > Accipitriformes > Pandionidae > Pandion > Pandion haliaetus. The sequence goes on from VYZV01023881.1 coordinate 133,338, forward strand.
GGCGGGTCCGACATTTTGGCGCGCGCGTCCGACATTTTGGGGCGGCGAATTCTTTATCCGACATTTTGGGGCGGCGAATTCTTCCAGCAACTTCTTAAAGGGGCCGCCTCTGCAGCCCCCCTCCCCTGCCACCAAGGAAAACTGCACCACACAAACCCATAACAGGCAATAAAGGCTGGAGGACAACTGTCTCATAGTCCAGGTAGTCAAGAAGCTGAACATGAGGCAGCAGTGTGCCTTTGCAGCAAAGAAGGGCAATAGCATCCTGGGTTGTATTGGTACAAGGCTGCATCAGTCCTGGGCTGTATTAGCTCCCCAGTTGTCGTGACAATTAACTCTATCCCTGCTGAATCCAGGACACCAGTACAAGAGAGGCATGCCCATATTGGAGCAAGTCCAGCAAAAGGCCACAAAGATGAGTAAGGAATTGGAGCATCTGTCATATGAGGAGAGGCTGAGAGAGCTGGGACTGTTCAGACTGGTGAAGAGAAGGCTCAGGGTGAACATCATCAATGTGTCTAAATACCTGATGGGGCTGAGTAAAGAGGGTGGAGCCAGACTCTTCCCGATAGCAGCTGGAGTGAGAGGCAATAGGCACAAACTGAAGTACAGAGAGTTGCATGTAAACGTAAGAAAAAATCTTTTTACTGTGAGGGTGGTCAAACGCTGGCACAGGTTGTCCAGAGAGGTTGTAGAGTCTCCATTCTTGAAGGTACTCAAAACCTGACTGGACACAGCCCTGAACAACCTGCTGTAGCTGACCCTGCTTTGAGCAGAGGGTTGGACTGGATGCTCTCCAGAGGTGACCTCCAGCCTCAGCCGGTCTGTGATTCTGTGAACCCTGGAATCCAAAGATGTGGTCTGTACCAGTTTCTTCTTAGTTTTTGGTCTGTTCTATTGGAGAATCTTCTCTGAGACAGTGCCCTAGCCATTTTTCCTCAAAATTTTAAACTGTTATGTATCTAATCTCACTGACTTTAAAAATGTTAATTATTTTAGTTGCTGTACAATATCTTCAGTAACTTGGGACAGTCAGGAGGTGCTTGTATCAATGTAAAACCAGAAAACACCACCCTGCTTCTTCCCAAGAAGAAAACACTTCTTTCTGAATTTGAATAATGCTGGTTTTTTATAAAGGCCAGTCAGTTAGAAACTTACGCAGAGAATCATCTAAGTCTGCCCTTTCCCAAAACTGGAGGTACAAGCCTCTGTAATGTATTTCCCTATCTGCAAAACTTGTTGGTATGTATCAACTCTGAAAGATAGTGCAGGATGAGAGTTCATGTTGTTATGTTGGACCCTAAGAAGTCTAGGAATGTAAAACAGAAGGAGGCAAGACAAAATGATATTACCCTTCCAGGTGACTGTTTCCCTAATTGTCAGGTTTTGAATGTTTGCTGTGTTGTCACATCCTGCCTCAGATCATCAGCCATGAGGTTTGATAAGATTCCAAGATTTGGTGGTCTGTAATTGGTCTAATAGATAAATGTATTCGTATGCAAAATAAAGTATAAGATAAACTAATCACCGAGGGTTAGAACAATTACTGTAGGCTGCTAACCATATGTGAGAGCAAAGTGCGTGACTTTCATATGATTAGAATGAATCAGAGGTAGCCCACTCTGTGTATTGCAGTGACACTCCTGTTAAATGAATTCGTAAAAGCTGAGTGTTCGGAGTGCTTTAGATGGTATTAACCATAGATCTTTTAGAATGAGGGTTGTTGCTGTTTACAACACCTTGATTAATGTGTAGTGTGTGGTCTGTCCCTCCAGATTCTTAGTGATTGCTGCATTTGAATGAGGCCATAAAGAAAAAAAAGATACAGATGCTTTTCAAGTATATGGACGTCAAATGGACCTAAAGTCACTGAACATGACATTTCGTTATATCCACTGGCTTGCAGCATAAAAATCTAAATATAGAAATAATTAAAGGCTTGCTTGTAATTTCACTAAAATAAGTGCCAAGGTTCCTGCGGTGCCTGATGGGAGTAAGACCAGACCCTTATTGTCCTCAGCCATTGTTAAACAATATAGAAAGGTATTGCTAAGTAATTAGGAGATTTGGGCTTTTGCCATTTTTAATTCTGTGAAATTTTGGGCTATTATTAGGTATGGTATTCTTTTAACTCTTGATGTATGTTGTTATGTAAGCCCCATATCTTGTCACGCAGCAAACATCTGCAAGAGTTTGGAGGTCAAAGTGTTGTGAAAACACACTGGGTCTAGAAATTAATAAACATAAACAAATGTATTGGATTCACAAGTGTTAAATTAATTGTAATTTTTTTTTCCTCTAACAAAAAAAAAGTGCAATTTATTTTTGTAAAAGTAAGTAACTGGTATGTAACAACCCACCTCCTCATGAACAGTAGTTTTCAAAAAGATGCCTGTTAAAAATGAGGTCTTAAACCTGTCTGGCGTTTCCCACTGAAAAAAATGGAACATATAGCTGTTGTCAAGTGATAGAGGAGTAATGTATTCAAGCAAACAAACAACAATAACAAAACAATTCCTGCCACCACAGAAGCAGCAAACTAAGGAATCAAAACCAGAGCTAACTGAATGGTTAGCTGAATGGTCACTCAGGAAGCAAGAGGTGAAATTCTCTGTGGAGTCAACATAGTCAGTCATGCATTTATCTGGGGCTCATCATCCTAAAGCAGAATTGAATTAAAGAAGTTAACCTCCCAGAGATTGTCTCTAAATTGACAATATTTCAGTTTGAGTGCCTTTCAGGTGTAAAAAAAGCTCCTTTTTGTATCTGGCCTTTCTTTTTGTCTTCACCTTCTCTGATTTTTTAATCTTGTTTTCTGACGCTTGTTACCACATAGGTTTCTGCAGTGATCTTTTTTGTAAGGGGTTTGTAAGGGGTTTGGAGGGGTTTCCCATTGAAAAGTAATTTTTCTGACTTATGCCATCAGCTTCTACTTATCCAATCAACTTAATCTTAATTTAATATTAAGCTCGAGCCTAATACTTTCTGTACATTTGTATAGGCAAAACTACCCAAGCTTACACATTGCGCAAGTCTTGACATTTGTATTCAGATCAGTCATTAAAAAAGAAGAGGCTGGACCGAATTTACTCCTGTTTTGTGTTACGGCAATTAGGTGGCAAGTAGGGAAGGTATCTATCTTAGTTATAAACCAGCTGGAGGTCAGTGTGGTGTCACCACTGTTCTACACTGGAGCAGCCCTGGAAGGCGTGTTGCAGTATACCGTCCCTGGGCAGGAATGCACCGTTGGGATAACCTCTTTGTCTCGCCCTGTGTTGAGAAGCATTAGTCGCTTGCATATATTTCATACGTTACTGCACTTAAAGGCACTGTTGGCTCCACGTTCCATTCTTCATGTCCTCATGAAAAACAGAAATACAACTGCAGCAGGCAAGTGTTCAGTTAATCACGCGTAATTTCATGTGTACATTTTGCAGCCTTAAAAAGTAGCGCCTGGAAATGCATGCCTTACATAATGAGAGACAGAGACAAGGGATGTATTGGGAAGAGAAAGAAGGCTATGAGGACTTAGGAGTGGGAAGATAGGAGGAAAGGTAGTCTCTTGTATAACCTTTTTATCAACTTTACACACCTGCAATCCGTGCTGGTAAATTCTTAGTTTTCACAGGCAGCTTGTGGGATATGCATGTGAAAATGTGATTTTTTAAACAGAACCTCACACTGGAAGCACTCTAGAAAGTCTGGGGGATATAGATGGAGGGATAGGAAGCATGAGAAGGCTATACTCTCCAGGTATCATCTAACAGGTTATAGCCAGAGCCAGTAAGAGATCTTAAATATCCTGACTTTTACCAGGAACCTAATCCACTAGATGCCACTTATTTAAGTAATATTGACACATTTAATATGGACTCATTTATCAGCTGCTTCTGTGGTCCTTTAGTGCCTGGCATATTTACCCATGTTTACGCTGAGTCTGAATTTTGCACCTTCAGACCAAGTTGGATATCGCTGAAATACGTACTTGAGAAAAGTCTCTCATATTAGTATTGCTGACATTGGACAGCTCTACGTCTTGTCGGGACATTTTAACTCACCTCTAGGTTAAGAAATGAACTGTTTTTAAAAGATAGCTTAGGTGTAACTTTCGAAGTTGATCTAACAGGAAATTTTTCTGAGCAGTTTTAGCTATGCCTGGCATCATATAGAGATGAATCAAACATCTGCAAAATCCCACTGCGTTCAGTGGAAGGAGATAACATTAAGGTTCTACTGCTATGCTGTGTCTCAGGTTATTTATTTCCCCATGGATGGTTTAAACTGAGAAGGATTTGCCTAAAATAATCAGCATCTTAACTTTTTTTTTTTTTTTTTGGTGCAAATTACTATTTAAAAGTGTGTCTACAGGAAACAATTAGCAGAGATTGGATATACCAGTCTTTCCAAGAGGAAATGAGAAACTGCATACATTGTTTGTGGAAGATACTCCTCTGGAAATCATAATTCAATACTGTTCCTGTTGAGCAGGAAGACTGCCTGTAATTTTGCTTGTAATGTGCTTGTAAATTTTATCCATTGACAGAAAAGGCATCCCAGCGTCAATGGCAAGAGAAAGCAGCTGGACAGTGAAAGGGTGGCTGCCAAGCACACGGTAGAATGCACTTCAGACTGTGCCACAGGAAAGAATTAAAAAATAAACCTAGTGTGGGAGGAAAATATTAAACTTGCCGAGGAAGCAGCAGCTTAAGTCTCCATCCGAAGAAAGCAGCCTTTTTTTCACCCTCAAGGTCTGCAGGCTTAATCTGTTTCTTTGCTTGTGAGTGTATGCTTCTTACAGTTTGGATGCATACTCCAACATCAATAAGATCTTTTGAGAGTGCCTGTGTGCACAAGTGTCGGTTGCCTGGGGTAGGTAGGGTGGAATTTTGGGGGGAGAAGTCATAAGGGTTGCTTATGTTTATATCCATTGGGCCTTGAGATAAACTTCAAAGATAACATGTAGAACATTGCTTTTTGAATTCAGTGGTTACAGATGTACTCCTGATGCCTGGGTTTAGTAGCAGCTTCCCAGGAGGGAATACTGTCTCTGATGCCTGGTTCACTTGGAGGCTTGAGGAAATAACTTTCTTGTTTCAGGCTTCTCAGAAGCAGCCATGACTTAAGGAGGGCTTTTCTGACCCATGGCACTCTCCCTGCAGCCTGTTTCCTGATGTATATTAATTAAAGTAGCTCAGGGATCCCCCTATTTAACAGTGCTATGAAAACACAGAAATCACCATTTGTAGAGAACTGTGGGTACAGAAATCTGTATACAAAGATTTTATTTTTTTCAGTGGTGGGAAAAATAATCCAATCATACTGGCTTTTGATTGAAGTATTTCCTTCCCTGCAACTAGTAACAGTGTTTGCAAACTGCAGTTGTATCTCATAGCATGAGAAATTATGATTATTAGCAGTATAATCACAGTATGGTTACAATATAGTCAGTCTGTTGAGCTTCTGAGGAAAAAATCTTGCTTTTTTTGCAGATTAATATATTTCAAGGCTAAGTATGTCTCTAAAGTTTGAGGCCACATAAAGGTATGTGTCAGTGCCACTGGAAATGATAGACATGAAAATGTCCGGTATTTCAGGTAGTTTCTGAGCTATGTAGTGTACTCTGAGTACAGTAGTGCACTACTGATGATGGTTTTGCTTGGAGTGTTTAATTTTAAATGCAAACCTTGGTCTTCCCCAAAAGGACAAGGAAAGAAGAAAAAGCTAAGAAAAGCAAAGAGCGTAGAAAAGAAGCAAATTTCACTTCAGATAAAATATATTTTTCCAGTAGTTACTTAAACAGTGCTGTATTTATGCTTTGTCTTTTCTATCTCGAAGGGAAAATAGCATGTAAACAAGAAGTTTCACTTCAGTGGGAACTAATTGTTAAACTGATTAATGCAACTAATTATTAGACTGAGAACACAACTTCCAGCATAAGCTGGAACATGGATCTTTGGAGAGAATAAAATAAAGAGTGCCAGAGAAAAAAAGATACATAACTCTGAAAAGATGCACTGTTTTCTTTCAAGCCAAATAAATCAAAGAAACTGCAGTCACATTGATCTGGAAAACACTGCTATTGCCCCATCCTCTTTATCCTTTGTAGGTGCATTTTACTGTCAAATTTATCCATAGGCCAAAACATTTAGTTTGGGGAGCTTGCATTCTGCCTAAAAATAGGCATGTGAGATCCTAAAGAGAAGTAATCTGATTTTCAGATTCATCTGCAATTATCGTAAAGATTACGTGGACTTGAAGACGCTCGTTGCTTGTGGAATTCAAGCTACTTGTTTTGGACACTAAATACAGGAATAGTAGCCTCTGCTTACATAATTTTATTTTCATATATGTTAGTGCTAATATTTAGCCATGTAAAGTGGTAGCTAGTTTTTATGTAAATTAAAATAATTTCTATGTTTCCATATGGTTTTTTTTCCATTATATTCTCCTGTTTGCTATCATATACTTCAGTTGCAACTGCTGTACAATTTGGGCTGTTTCACTGCAGGGAGGAAAGATTTTTGGTCTCTCACAGCAATGAACTGTGGAGTTAGTGATTTGCCACTAAATAGCAGTGGTAATGTATTGCATTTTCTTTTTCTGCTTCTGATTTTCAGGTATTCCCCAGAAACACTTTTTTCTTGGCAATAAATCTCATGTGAGGTGGTTCAGTTTCCAGTTGATGGAGTGTTGCCCTGTACCTCTCTGCAGAGACATGGCTGAAAAGAAGCAGGGGGACATCCAGGCAAACTCTGCCCAGACAATGCTGTGAGCAGTCCCATCGGTGAGAAGTGTTTGGGAGGTACGAAGGTGGTGGAACTGGTTGGTGACTTTACAATCTGTGGAAGAAGAGAGATCTCTCTAGAGGTTAGTGAGAGCAGAGACATCCCAAATCAGACCAAACACCCTGTGTTGTGTCTGGTACTTTTCCGTTATTTACAGAGATTTTGATGTCTTTTGCTGCCTTTGACTTGCCTAAGCTGGTGGAAAGGAAGAAGAAGAAACCTGCCTGTCTTCAAGTGAGATGGTCTCCTGATGGGGTACGTGTTTTTCAGAGATGGTGCTCAAAATTTTATGGGCTGTGGGAAACACTAGCATTCCAGAAATTCAGCATGAATAGCATGATATTACTGATATGTTAGGAGAGGCTGTGTAAGGAGCATCTTCTCCCATTCATCTGCTTTCTGTTTGCCACACAGGTGCATTTCTGGGCAGTTTCACTCTGGTGCAGGCACTTCCCAATTGGTGATGGGTACAAGTGTAGTGTGTTTCTCAGGGAGGTTTCACCAATGCTTCTTTCTCAGGTCAGGTGTGTGCGTTTCCATTTTTCCAAAGATATAAAAAAATTTGATTTGGGTTGAAAGTATTTGATTGTTCTTTGTACAAAGATAAGAGCGAGGAAAAAATAAGGGGGTAGGAATAGACGCAAAGGAAATTGGGACTCATTCAATATGTCTTTGGCACTTTATGGCATGTAGTCTTAGCTTTACGAATTTAAACTCCTGTCATCTTAATATAGCCTGTAATTATTCCTCAGGGTACTTCAATTATTGAATGCCTATTTAAAGTAACTGATAAGCTATCTTTGACAGTTTTGTGATTCAAGTTCTATCGACATTAATGTAAAGCTACCGATTTTTTTTCTTCTTCAGTGAATATTTCCCAATAATTTGATGAAATAAATCAATTTTTTTCATGATGAATTTGATTTATTATTGGTATATTTGAGCTTGACTAGAAAAAATACTTATCTGTGCAAGCTTCCATAAATTTGGTACACATTAAACTGAAAATTAGACAAGTTGTGCTTTTTTCTTTTAAGTGCCATTGTTTGGATTCTTGCCGTAGGGCTAGGCACTGTTGCAATTTAAAATGATCACAAGCTACAAATTATTGATTAGAAATATTTCACTGCATTGAAAGCTCATTTTCAAGATGGATACATTTAATAGCATGCCTGTATTGTGGAGTAAGTAGTACGTTGCTACAATCATGCAAAGCAATGGCTTCTATGTTTCCTATAACTGCAGTTGGGAAAAATACCTTATGATGAAGCTAAAATCCCTTAGGGGTGTATGTGTTTGTGTACTATACATCACGTGTGTTGCATGAGCTCTCCCCTCCTCCCCTTTCCCTAAAGTAGGTCTTTCTCAGACCTTTCATCAGCCTGTGACAAAACTAGGAGTGGTCAAAGCTGTGTGGGCTCAACTGATGGGCAGTGGTAGGCATGGTAAGAACCACCTAACTCTGCTGAGAGCTCAAGGAGGAGGTGCATGCACCTCGCTCCTTTTGGTTTAGTTTAGCACCTGTACTGGGGTGACTGTCCCTGTGCAGGGGGAGGCCTGGTTGAGGCTGATCTGTGACCCACTTTCCTCTGACTTTTCTTCACTAGTCTTGCTCTCATAAAAATACCAGCCCTGTGATACCTGTGGTTCATCAGAAAATGTTTTGAAAATAGCTGTCTTCATTTCTGGCAAGTGTGTAACGTATTCACTTTTGGGTTTACTTCTGGTTTCCCCTCCTTCCTTCCTTCCAGAAATGGAATAGAATAAAAAGCTGGAAACTGTGACAGTAGAAAACAGGTTTGATTTAAAAAATACCATGTCAGGCTATGCTGGCGTGTCAGTAACTGGCTGGCTGTGCTTTCCCTTTTTGTGCAGACAGGAGGATATGAAACTGGTAGTGCAGCACAGAAGTTGGAGTATCTGCAGGAATAAGTTCTGTGCCCTGGGATGAACTTGGCTTGCCAAGTTGTTTAACAGGGTCTCAGTACTTTGGGACACCAGTGTCTAACTGTAGGAGCTGTTCGGAAGCAAGCACAGTCCTTGTAGAAATCTACAGGGCTCAGCATCGGTCTTGTGAGAGGAGGCTGAAAGAGAGGGTCTTTCAGCCTAACGGTCACTGAGAAAGGCAGGAGGAGGAACCAACCGGTGGGTAGCAGGTTTGAAAAGAAAGGTGTAGATAGAAGTAAGGCAAGAAAAACCCAAGAGGAAAGAAAAACCATTTGGAAGGTTCCCTTATGAAGAAATTACATCTAGCACAGGAAAAGCAAGAAGCAAAATAATGCAACCGAGTTTTAAAAATTCCATTATGCCTTTTAGAGGAGAGTGTTTAATTATCTTGAGCGCAAAGCAGCATTTCAGTCCTAATCATTTCCTAAGCAAGAAGCAAATGAGGTGGGTAAGCATCACCTGTAATGTTACTTGTGGTGGCAAAGCGTGGGAAACCTTCAGGTGTTTCTCATTTTCTGGAACTATAACAGGGCTCACCTGAGAACTGCAAAGGCAAAAGAAATGAGACAATGGCATTTTTTGAGAGACTTGTGCCTGGGCAGAGACTGAATCTAAGTTGTAATCAGCAACCCAGGTTCTTCTGTTTGTGAAAGGTAAACTGTCCATCCATTAAAGTTTTATTATCCTTGTGGGGCAGATCAATAGCTGAATAATTGATTGACTGACTAATTGAACAGCTGAATTATTGAAGATTTAAAATATGAATTTCATAATGTGAGATGGTTAGAGACTGGGACAGGTGCCAGGGGAAGTTTCAAGTAAATGAATGGAAGTAGTCAGGTAGAGTTAGTCAAGACCCTTTACTGAAGTTAAGATTATGCCTGTCAATTCTTGTTCTGTGTATCTTCAACCTGTCCTTTCTATAAGTAATAAACCTTTTTTTCCTTCAGGCACTGGGGTCCTAGCTTTCCCATTTCCCAATAAGGCCTGCTGCCAGCACTTCTCAACAAACACAAATTTACACGATATCATCATTCCATTCAAAATTATAAAACAAGTCAGGGCCTGATTTTGCAAAAGTTTTTCTCTTTTGTGACTTGACTGAATCTTTCCTGAAATCAGCAGGACTGGATTAGAAACAGACTGCTCCTGTGCTGTTGGTCGGAGAAACCTTAAGTGTAGTATTAACATACTTCTATTTTCCCAGCTGTTCCATTTGTGTTATATGTTAAAATGAGTATCTTGGTGTTTGGCTATGGCTTTAAGGTACAGCCTGCTATTAGGAGCAGACCAAGACTTGGAGTGGACATAAGAGCAATTCCGTCACTGTCTTTTAAGCAATTTCAGTGATTCTTAATTTTTGTAACTCAGAGCATGACCGCCATTCTCAGCTAGCAAGCACAGTTGGGTATCCTAGCAGAGGGTGAAAGAGAGGGGCTGTGGGTGAAAACATACAGACTTCTATTCTGGGGAACATTTATGCAAGATTTCAGAACTGCCTCATGAGTGTGCATTTATGCCTCTGTTTTACCCATATGAATTAGAGGGAAATTTTATGGTCTCCCTTGTATTTAGGCCAGCTCGTGCTTTCCGCTCTAAAGGCAATCTTTTATTTGAGAGGTCTCAAAGATGGCTATTTATAGCTCATCTTTGATGATCAGCAGAGGGATTTTCTGTTTTAAAACTCATTGTTTCTTGCTTCTCTCAGAAAAGATTTGTATCTAGAGAAAACAATTGTATATTGCAGCATAAATGGTATACTACAAACACCATGAAGATGATAAACCAGCAAGTGCACACGCATACACACACAGAGCTAAAGGAATATCAAGTTTGCAAACTCTAGCAGTAGACAGTTAGGAAATGCCACATTTATGATGCATCAAACAGTGCACTGAGAAAGGGTGGACTCAAGGGACAGCATTTGTTATTTAATTGTGTAAAAGAACATTTTTTTGCAGTTTAACAACTTCAAGCTTCCTGGAACATATATTTACAGTG